>CACRXK020001881.1:0-48583 GCA_902702795.2 Paramuricea clavata | reverse complement strand
TGGTTGAAAACACTAGCAAAGGTTATGTTGCTCTTGCAATGAATGGAAAAGAGGCCTCAGCTTTATATGACATGTCAGATGTTAAAGTTTCTTGACAAAACACTGATTTCTTTGACACCCTAGATCCTTCTTTTAAAGATAGTAAGTACATAGTAGTTTCATGCATGTCTTCACACCTGTAAATAAAAGTTTATACTCAGCAAATCTGCCAGATAAATAAAAGTTTATACTCAGTTTATACTCTTCCTTTGATACAAATAAAAGTTTATACTCAGCAAATCTGAATAGTATGAAATTCAAGCATGTTAAATTTGAACCCATTGCGTTTGTCGGTTTGTGGGAGGAAGTGTGGTGAAATATCTCTACATTTGTACGACTTAAATAATCGTGGCTAAAATATTCATTATATTGTACAAAGCTTCTCATGCTAAAAAATAAATGCATATTATATTGTTTTTCAATAGTATTTTTACCTGGCTGTGCTGTATTATTTAAATAGCTGCGCCTCTTGCTTCAAATATCGTCTTTGCCAACATTTTGCAAGGCGTTTGTTGTCTTTCCCGGACGTTTACGACTTGTATTTCTTTGAATAGATGGTCGCAGGTCGATAAATATGTAAAAATATCAAAAACAACGGGAATTCACTGCAAAAACTCGAAAAACCTATGAATATTTTGGAAAAAACCAGGGGGGTGTGAAAACTGCAGCGGGCTCAGAAATGAGCCTGGTCAGTGGTATTTTCATGGCCAAAAGGAACCAGTTGCCATGGAAATGGCGTCAAAATCCGCCATGTTTTTGGCTTCACTTTTTTATCCCGAGCACGTCCTCCAGTTATAGTATAGCTCAGTGATTATATGGCAGAGTCTTGATTACATTTTGTCAACCATCGATCTCACCCCCCCGTCGCGCACCACTAAATATCCTTTACTATCCCTACAAATCCTAAATAATTCAGACTCTGCGGAGGAGAGTGCACTTGAAACGTTCCTTCAGACACGTTTTCGTCAAAAGTTTTGAAGTATAAAAATCGAAACATAATTCGACAGTGCAAGAGGCGCATATTTATATGGTAAGAACATGAGGGTAAGTCTAGTTGCGTGTTTATTTCGTGTTCGTGGTACACGCGAGAACAACTCACTTAGTCACAGACCACAGTAATTTTCAAACATTCTTACAACTAAATATTGATATAAAGATCATGTATGATTTCTCTGCAAATTTGCAGCAGTAATCAATGTTTTAAGTAATCGCAATAGGTATGTACCTGCCAACGGCTTTATATATTTCATTTTCGCAAACTTTACCCACAGTCTACACCGTCAAGGAAGTTTGCACTCGCTGGTTCCCAATTCCTTCGATCAAGGGACTGTATCTATCGGTTATATATTTTCTTTATTATAATTGCGTTACAACATTTGAACAATTCTCTAAATACATCAATTCAATCTAGATTCAATCTCAAACTTCTCACTTCGAACTCCGCTCTTACATTTTACAACTCTATTTACAATATTAGCTAAGGTCTCTGAGCCAAAGCATTAACGCGCGCATTCCTGAGGTTTCCGCGCTTGGCAGCCAATAAGCGGGGTTTGCTGCGTTAGCTTCTTACGATAACGTAATCTTTCTCCATACGTTCATTATAAGTTTTGGCAAAAACAACTATATATTTTGCCCACAAACATCGTCATACTTTACAATCTAAATTATATCATAGGTAGCCCAGACACACTGTGCGATTTAAATTTAAATGCTTGGCATACTTAATTACCCCCTGCGGTATCGATTTCAAAATAATAATGTTAACGATCAGCTCAAAAATATTCCGAATTTTTACACTAAAATATATCACTAATCAAGCTTATCGTTGAAGGAAATATACTTAGGTACATAGCATGCGTATGCATCAACATAAATAGTTTATACCTTTAGTAGACACACTTGAAATCCAGCTTTAAAATCATGACATTCACGGCGACGCGGCGGAGGAGGGGAAAGGAGACAAGGTTGGCAACATCCATTGGCCAAGCTGCACGTATCACCATAAACAAACCCGTCTAACTCAACAATACGGAAAGCTCAGCCGAAAATTCTAGAACAGCTGATAAAACAACTATCTTGCTTTCCAACAATGTACTCCTTTCAAAATTTGAAAGTTTCCCTTTGCAGAAATTTCACTTCAAACCACAGCCTCCATACAAAATTTACGATGTGACTGGGCGCAAGGTAAACAAGGTTCACGGACGGTAAATTTCAAATTTTGAAAGGAGTACATTGTTGGAAAGCAAGATAGTTGTTTTATCAGCTGTTGTAGAATTTTCGGCTGAGCTTTCCGTATTGTTGAGTTAGACGGGTTTGTTTATGGTGATACGTGCAGCTTGGCCAATGGATGTTGCCAACCTTGTCTCCTTTCCCCTCCTCCGCCGCGTCGCCGTGAATGTCATGATTTTAAAGCTGGATTTCAAGTGCTTCTACTAAAGGTATAAACTATTTATGTTGATGCATGCGCATGCTATGTACCTAAGTATATTTCCTTCAACGATAAGCATTGATTAGTGATACATTTTGGTGTAAAAATTCGGAATATTTTTGATCGTTAACATTATTATTTTGAAATCGATACCGCAGGGGGTAATTAAGTATGCCAAGCATTTAAATTTAAATCGCACAGTGTGTCTGGGCTACCTATGATTATATTTCCTACATACAATTAACACAACTTTTACAACACTCTCCCCCCTTTGATTCGCTACGAATCAATCCTACGCATTTTCCATTTACAGTCCAGTGCCACCGCTCGCTTAGGATTATCGTGTGGGAATGTCGCTCTTACTTACGAGCGTTTTCTTAACCTCTTCATTTTTCTCGAGGGTGGCTCTTATTTCTAGAGGGTTTAGTTTTTGAATTGGTCTTGAAATGCGTAAACGTTTACCTTTCGTAATTACCCTAACTTCTGCACCTCTAATTATCTCATCTTTACCTTTAATCGTTCGACAACCGCTGTTTTCCACTGTGCTCCTTTCATATTCTCTTAAAAAACGCTACTCTTGGCTTTGTGAAACTCTCTAAGATCTGTTAAGTATTCCTTTCTCCATCTATTCCAAAAGTGCACTAACCTAAGCGTCAAATGTCTAAATCTTTTGCTACAATTAGTCTCATTCTCAGCTGCTTCCTCTATGTTCCATTCTGGCAAGGACTTTAAACGCCTGCTATGAATTAAATGTGATGGAGTTAAAACGTCCTCGTATAGTTCCTCGTACGTATACGTACGTCAAATCGTCAATGGTCTGGAATTTGGAGTGCCTTCAACCTCTATCACAGCAGTCAGTAATTCGTTATAGGTCGGTTTTGCATTGCCTAGTACCTTTTTTAAACATGCCTTCACGCATCCCACATGGCGTTCGAAAAATCCTCCCCACCAGGGAGCGCGTTCCAGGTTGAAACGCCATTCTGTTTTCGTACGTTCGAGTTCGCTCCTAACTTCAGGATGGTTAAACAACTGTTTTAGAGCCTTCTGTGTTGCACGAAAGTGTCTTAGCATTGTCTGAAACTATCAGGGCCGGAGTTCCGCATCTACTCGAAAAACGCCTAAGTGCTCGTCTAAATGTTTGTGATGTCAAATCTTCAACTAATTCCAGATGTACCGCACGTGTCATGCACGCAACAAGAGAAAAGGGCAATGTAAGCCTTTTTCGATTCTTCTATGTTACTCTTAACAAATAATGGTCCGGCAAAATCAACTCCAACTTTTTCAGGAAAACGGGAGACTTTCACCTACTCGAAACCGGTAAGGCCGCCATAGGTGGGGCCGTATAAGACTTTCCTGCAACCTTCTTACATATGACACACTTATGAATTATTTTCTTAACAATCTGCCTCGCTCTTGGTACCCAGTACCTTGAACGCAATTCGGCTAACGACCCTCTAAGTCCATTGTGGTGAACTCTAGTATGACAATCTTCAATAACTAAATTAGTAAACCTGTGTTCTCTAGGCAAAATTAAAGGTCTACGAGCAAAATCACTTAAATCTTAATTTTCAAGTCTTCCTACGCACCTAAGCATGCCATTTTCATCTTCAACGAGACGCCTGCTCAGGCGTTCACACTGACCTGAAAATGACGACATACGTGCTATGGTGCAATAGACAAGAATACAAGTCGTAAACCGCAAGCAAATTGTATGGAAAAACTAAAAGACCTTTTTGGGAGACCTATGGTGCAAATCTACAACTAGGAGTTACTATCGCAAGGAAAGTGCTGCCGTTTTGCCACATCAACTGAATGCAAAAGTTAATTTGTATTTCTAAACAATTCTCTAAAAGGAAGTTTACTTTTGACCCAATGGCTTAATTTTCACGTTTCATCATTGGTAGCATGGCAGGCCTGCCCATGAAGGTTATATCCCGTATATTTCCTGCACAAATTTGTTTCTCGTTCATCATTTAAGCCCAATCGCAAACTTATTCTTAAGTTATGTGCACGGAATAGAGTAAATAACCAACATGAAAATGAGGACATTGGGTCAAAAGTGGATATTAGTCTACTAACCTACTAGCTGGCAATGCACACTACTTTCAGTAATAATTAACTCTGACTAACGCCAGACAAGTGTACACCGTGTACCGCCTGACGATTATAGTTGTCAGTGGTAGCGTACTATCAGTAAATGGTTTCACAAACACATACGCCAATAAATGTCTTTTATTAGCCCATTAGCTGCCAATGCACCCTACTTTAGTATTTACTGTCTATCTACTTTAGTATTTATTGATTTACCCCCCTTTAAAACGACAAGCACCATTGTAATCCTGCGGGGGGGGGGGGGTCAAGTGCCGTCAAAACATTACACAAACCAAAACAATCATATATTTACTCACCGCTTGGCCAAACATTCAGTATTTCATATCGAGAAAAAAACTTGAATATCTTCTAAGCTCTTCAGAATTTGTTCAGAGTCAATGTGAATAAAATACGTCTTGTGTTCAAGCGCTTTCATGTATTCATGTACAAAGTTGCGTTTGAATACGGCACAGAGTAGAAATATTTATTTTAATTTTTCAAAATATCGGGGTTTTACTCGCGCACGCACGCGCCACGTTAGACTAGATAGATAGATAGAAAACTTTATTTAACCACGCTAACCCCATCGACCTTCAACGAAACGCAAGCAGCGAGCGCCGAACTTGTGGCAAGTCTAGCGCCACGTTGATGCTTGGCCATATTTATAGCCTGACCGATGCACGTGCAAACCTTGCCACTGGGAGTACTTTGACCTACAGAATCGGTTTCCGTTTTTTTTTTCACAGCGGATTGTTTTGATGTACGTTTCATGGGCGGCGCTAGAAATATGTCAAATATAAATATTCTGTAAATACCGAAATAAAAGATGAAAATCTGAAGACACAAGCTTGAAAATAACACTATATAAATAGTCATACAGTTTATTTGTTTATATGTCCGAAATTTATATGTTCGACGAAATGTATGGCTAGTTTACATTGTTCCTTATATTATGAAATATGATACCATACCTTACTTGTATTAAAATTCGCGTCGAACTATACATGTTATTGTATTAGGCGAATGAGAACCATACAATAAATGTTTTACAGTTTTAGTCCTGGTTGGTATTTTGAACGCACGCTTTATCTTTACAGTAGCTACCACAAGCTTTTTGCGCGGATTATAGTTCGCGCAGTATTAAAATTTGCGCACCCAGCGCTACACGAATTCTAGTATTGCGCGAATTTTAATACATGTAAGGTATATTCATGTCGACATTTGGCTAAAACTATCGTAAGGAATTAGGAGATTTTCTTTAATTAAAACTACGCTGTGTAGTCAACTGCCAACCTTGGATTCTGGTTCCAATAATACTATTACGAAAAAGATATGTCCAAAGGGGCCGAAGTTTATATGTTCGGCGAAATGTATGGCTAGTTTACATTGTTCCTTATAGTATGAAATATGATACCATACCTTACTTGTATTAAAATTCGCGTCGAACTAATGTTATTGTATTAGGCATTAGGCAAATGAGAACCATACAATAAATGTTTTAGTCCTTGTTATTATTTTGAACGCACGCTGTATCTTTAACTTACTGTAGCAACACAAAGCTTTTTGCGCGTATTATATTTCGCGCAGTACTAAAATTTGCGCACACAGCGCTACACGAATTCTTAGTAGTACTGCGCGAATTTTAATACATGTAAGATATATTGTCGATATTTTGTTGAGAATGAGAATTTTGTAAGATTTTGTTTAATTAAAACTGCGTTGTGTAGTCAAACTGTCAACCTTTAACTTAATTGTCCTTGTTTATATTCCACTATATGGTATAAATTCGCTGGGTCCAAATTTGGGGGGTTTTCGAGTCGTTTAATTTTAATACAAAAAGAAAAACATTAATTCAACACGAACGAATGTCCAGAGTGCGACACAAAAATGAACACAAATAAACAACGGATGTTTATGAGTCGACAACGTATATTTATAGTTGTTTATTAAAGCCAACCTGTCAAACCTTTAATTTGTCCTTGTTAATTGTATTCCACGATATTGTATATTCCACTATATTGTATATTAAAATTCGCCGGTCCAAATTTTGGGTTTTTCGAGTCGTTACACAAAGAAAAACAGATTAATTCAACATGCAAGAAAGTCCAGAGTGCGACGAAACGTAAAATCCACAGGAAACCGGCACAACTTTTCGAAAATTCAACGAAACTGTGTGAAATATATTTTGATCGCTCAATCAAAAGCTGCCATTTTGAAACTGGACTGAATATGTCACCCTTGGAGTTCGGAATTGTGCGCGTGCGTACAAGTCTATATATGGGCTAATAAACGAAAAATGTACCACAAGCATGGCATGAGTCGACTATTACGTGCATAAATGCGAGCTTATTACTATACTATCTAAATCATGGAAACGAGGGAATCGATGGCATTTTGGCTTGATCGTTGCACCCTGAGCCTGCGATGCGCGAACGGAAACTCGATTTTTCGACGACGAAGAAAACAGAAAATTAGGGATTTAAGACACTTGACCTTTCAGGTCAGTGTAATTATATTTAACGTCCTTTTAAGTTGATCAAAATTATCCTGTTTGCGTAACTCTGTTTGCGCTGTTTCAACCCACGCATTTTCTGCGTTAATTAATTCCTCTCGATCTAGGGTAATAACTTCCCCATCTGTCAACTCATTTTCATCATGCTGTAATACTTTCCGGGTTCTCAGCTTATGGATAAAACGTAAAACGAGTGCTGTGACTCTCACGAGTTTTCTCAAAGAACTATATCGACTTATGTCTAAAACTTAGTTAATACTGCACGGTTCTGTTATTTCGACCACTAACACACTCCGGGGTACTTACAATATTTGCCTTTTGTGGCCAATTGTTTTTTCTCTTGACTTAACCATAAAGGCCCGTGCCACCAAAGCTTTTCGTCTTTCAAATCAGAGCCAAACGTGCCTCTCGAGCCTAGGTCTGCGGGATTTTCCGCGCTTGGACAATAACCCCCAATATTTTTTTTTTGTTAATTTTAAAATTTCAGCAACGCGGTGACGAACAAATTGTTTCCACTCCCCCTGTTTAAATCTGTTTTCAATCCAACACAGGGTTGTTTTACTGTCTAACCAATATTTCAATCCATTAAATTTAATGTCACGTTCCATAGCTTTCATTACACTATCCATTAATTGAGCCAGAATTTTTGCTAGTTTTTAGTTAATTCTTTCAGTGGTGCCACTCGGCACTTTGAAGTAAGCAATACTGTATATATTCCGTCTTCCGCGTGATATACTAAATATACAACAGCGCAATAACCTTTAGTGCTTGCGTCTCCAAACCCATGGAGAAAGCACTTGCGGATTACCCGCCTCGGATGTTTATAAATGCATTGACTTATATTAATCTCTTTGATTGCTAACAAATGTCTTACTATTTCTTCCCACTTGAGTTTAAATTACCCTTCTAAATTTACATCCCAGTCAAGGTTTTCTCGACAAATCTCCTGAAACAACATTTTCATGCGAATTATAATACGACCAATTCACCCCATCGGATCAAATTGACTCGCAAGTAAACTGAGTGTGTTTCGTTTAGTCAGAGTTAACTTTTTACATACGCGCGTTGTATTAAAATCTTTTTACCGTAACGTTTCTTCAAAAGATCGACCGCTGCTTTATAATTATCTGCGGTAAGGGCAAACAACAAGCCACGTAAGTAGGAAAACTTGTCTACCTCACTTAATTTAACTGGGTATTACCGTCTATGGCGCTTGAAAACCCGTCCCAGAATTCCTGCCATTCGTGAACCTTTCCTGAAAATTTAGGGACTTCAAGTCTGGGTAACCGTTTGTTTAATATTCGCTGTCGCCGTCTCACTACTAGAACTCTGAGGGGCAGACGACGTACTGGGCAAGGACCCTTCGATATTCAAACATAATATTCAAACCTTTCGATATTCAAACATATTCTAAATACATCAAATTCAATCTCGATTCAATCTCAAACTTCTCACTTCGAACTCCAAACTCCACTCTTACATTTTACAACTCTATTTATAATATTAGCTAAGGTCTCTGAGCCAAAGCATTGACGCGCGCATTCCTGAGGTTTCCGCGCTTGGCAGCCAAAAAGGGGGTTTTGCTGCGTTAGCTTCTTACGATAACGTAATCTTAATAGTTTGTCCATCCGTTCATTATAGGTTTTGGCAAAAACAACTATATATTTTGCCCACAAACATCCTCATACTTTACAATCTAAATTAGATTTCCTACATACAATTAACACAACTTTTACAACATTCATATTAAACAAGATGCCGCAAAAATGAGGACATGCGTGCTATGTCTATGATGTAATATAGAGAAGGGAGTGGGGATGCAGGAGAGCTGGTACCTGTAGAACCCCTACTTTCAGATGACTGTGTAGAACAGTTTCGAGTCATACCTTGGTTTTATTAAAATATGTCAGGGATCACATCAGCAAGATTCTGCTACTGAGATACTATTAAAGCCGAAGGCGATGAGCCAAATTCACGCATACATTGCAGATACTGTAGCTTCAAAGCAAAAGTTAACTCGGTAACTTTTAATTATAAATACCGAAGGTACAATCTGTCAGATATTTTGAACAAGACGCTTGCTCAGGCGTTCACACTGGCCTCAACACGACGCTGCAACATTGATGCACGGCTATAAAGCCTCAGGTCTCAGGAGGGTAGTGGTACTATATAGTTGGTTAAGAGCATACATCTAAGACAGTAAAAGGCATTCATGAGACAATTTTGATGATAAATTAAAATGGACCGTGTCCTTTAGTATAAACACAGTTAATAGAACTAAGTTCTATTGACTTTGGTATAAGTACTTCACATAGCATAAAATGACTAAAATACCAAGTACTAGCATAAAATGACTAAAATACCAATAACTCGTGTTCCTAGCATAAATTAGGTGCGATTCTAAGGCTTTGGCAGAATTGTATTGCTGTGTCATGACACAGCCGCTTAGAGGGAGGCCCAGGAAATAGGGGGCAATTTGCCTTTATATTTCTTTACATGTATGTCAAATATAAAAGTAACTTTCATAACAAAATAGTAACTTTCATCACTTAAAGTTAAACTTTTATTTTTTTCATCTTGATATTTACAAACAAAGAAGTAAAACAAAAGGTTGGCTTATTTCAAAGAGAAGTGATTGAAAATATGCAACATGATCTTGCCCAAAGCTGTGTCTAAAAAATAAAAAATTGTGATTCAGAGGCGACAGCTACTGTACCTTGAAATACCGTCAATTGCAATTATTAAGGATGCATGAACAATGTTGATAAAAACATTGTCTATTCTCACATGAAACTTCAATGTTTGTCAAGAGTACTTTATAGATTTAATCTGATCAGCCAATCACCTTTAACTTCCCTCATGTTGATTGGCCAAGCTAATTGAAACCTTCAAATGCTTTTTACAAACATCAGCACCATTCATCCTTATAGTTGTAATCAATTGGATCAACGGTAGAATCTCAACATAGATATTGAAGTCAAAGTCAACATCAGTCACATCACAACATCAATCACATCATAAAATGAGTTACATCATATCAGTCACATGACAACATCAGTCACATCACAGCATCAATCACATCATAACATTCAAAAAGGGGTTTATATGAGGGCGAGCCAAGATCTTACAGTGCGTCTACTATAAGTGGGACCACTTTGACAAAGCAAGCCAATAAAGTGCAAGAACAAAGTCTTGCAGTTCTGATGCATATATGGGCTTGTTATGTCCTGCTTCTCTAATTTAATTGACTAATCATGCTTTTTCGTTCAGGGGTGATTTATACTTAGTGGGCATATTCATATTGCCACGCATAACGTTGAATCAATGTTATTGTTTGTACCCACCCACAGGGACGTAGGAAGCGGGGGGGCACGGGGGCACGTGCCCCCCCAAATTTTTTTAAAGGACTAAAAGTGCCCTTTTTTGTGATAAAAAGTGCCCTTTTTGTGTTGAAAAGTGCCCTTTTTTGTGAGGAAAAGTGCCCCTTTTGTAGAAGCTAATGTCGCTGTAAATACTAAATTAAAACAATAGGTGCCGTTTGTGTGTGGAAATTTACAAATTTTTTTTAAAAATTAGGTCACAAACATAAATTTCGGTATGATACGACGGAAAATTTTCCTCAGGAGAAATTTCTCCCCCCCCCCCTGTCGACAACATTTCCGGGAAAAATTTTTTAGGTGCCCTTTCCGATAGTAATGTGCCCCTACAAGCCGGTGCCCCCCAAACTCCAGGTGCTTCCTACGCCCCTGCCCACCCACCCACCTCGGATAATGCCGAGCGTGGCATAGTCATATGCTGACTGTGAAAAATGTCACAAATAATAAATAAATAATCAATCAATTTATCTTAAAGATGTATTAAAACCCTGAAATCAAAATAAAACATGCACAAATTTGTTGGCACCAAAACAACGCCGTATACAACCATGCATGTTAACTGAGATTGTGACATTGTCGACATGCAGTAAGAATTTAAAGGTGCTCTACATGCAGTCTGATCTGCGCATGTGCTCAAAGGAGCCCACTTTTTATGATACAAACAGTTTAACTATGTTTTGGGTTCTTGAAAAGCCTGATTGTTGTTTCTTGATCATTTATTATACTCTAAAAGCTTGAAAATATAAATAGTTGTCGAATAAAGCTCAATATTTTGGACACAAAAATGTAAACAAAGGCTTTGTTTACATACGGACTGTAGGGCACCTTTAAGTTTTTTTTCATCTGTATTTTTATTATATTACTATTATTTCTTAAATGTGAAAATTTATAATAGAAAGGTTATACTGTAACAATATTAAGAACAATAGTCAAATTTCGATAAGATAACCTCAAGCAGTTAACGTTTAATTTAAACCCACCCACTCATAACATCGATTCGACGTTATGTGTGGCAACATGAATATAGATGTGGCCCCTTATGGTATGCGAACTGTGACTGCAATAACCAGGCTTATACAAAACAATAGTCAATTGAAAACCTGAAAAGCCTGGGACTAGGCAGGGATTTTAATATTTCACAAGTGTTAAAATTCAGGTTAATTAAAAATGTTGTTCAGTTGTGAAATTTAAATTAAATATATTATCTTAAGACCTAAACTGAGTAAAACCGAGTTAAATCCCAGTTATTATACCCGGTATATGCCCTGGGACTCGGGAAGCTGGGGTTTCATGAAGTGAGAAGTATTGAAGTATAAATAATTAAATATTAAGTATCTCGTTTGGTTTATAAACCTCGTGTTAAACTGTACATGCCATTAAAACTTGAATAAAATGAATTTCTAATGAATAATTGTTTTAGTTTAGATGGAAATTAGACCTAAAGTTGATTAAAATCTCATTTTGCGGCCCAGGAAAGATTTTCGTGACAACATTCAAGGTCATTTTTGATATTCAAATGTGACTTTGGTACGCTTTAATAATTCACAAGTTACAACATAAAATTGACTTAACAGTGAGTAAAGGTTTGTAGAACATACCTATCCAAGACACGATGTGTGGTAGAGATCTTTTCCAGCAATAAAAGTGCCATAAATCCATGGAAAGTTTCATGCAAAAATACAAAATTAAAAAAAGCGTCGTGGGATATATATTTTTAGACATAGATATCCTAAGTTATCCCATGGTTAACTGAAAGAAACATGTGTACTCCATAGATGCACATACCACAGAATAGGAAGTTATACGGAGGAATAGGAAGGTATAACTTCCTATTCTGTGCACATACTGAGAAAAACATATGTTATCCATAGAAATCCATAGATGCACATAATTTTTGAGCCTGCGATGTGCTGATGGAAACTCCATTTCTCGACGACGAAAACGACAAACACGACAGAAAACTGGTGATTTATGACACTTGCCCTTCGGGAAGTGTAAATATCAAGAACAACAACTTTTAATAGTTTGATTCAGTCATGTACAAGTGGGGCTTCGGTGGCCAAGTGCATGGTTAGCGCACTTGCTTTTCACCTCTGAGGCCGCAGGTTCAAGCATAGGGAGCCCATCCCGGGTCTTATTGAAGTTATGTATTAGAATTAATACGTATAAATATATAGCTCAGTGTACACTTAAAAACAGGTATTTGATTATCTGAATTTAACCACAAATGCTTTAAAATGCGAAGATCGTATGAGATTATATTTCAAAACGACCGCCATCTTTCTTTTATTATGTATGTATGTATGAATGTATGTATCACTGAGCTATACTATATTACCTTCACGGTAAAAAAAGTGAAGCCAAAAACATGGAGGATTTCGGCCTTTGCTGACGCCATTTCCATGACAACTGGTCCGTATTTCTCATGGTAACTAGAAAATACATGCATGCAGAAACCCTCGCCTTATTGACAAAACATTATGTTTTCTGAATACGTAGAATTGAAAGTAGTTGTCATGGTAACACGATAATTTTAAGAATAGTTTTAAAATTGAAAAATCCCCCAAAATATCACTTTTAATAACAAAATTACCAATTTCCCAAACATATATATGCTAGGTATGTTATTATACGTAATATAAGCTTTACGTAAATTTAATGTGAAATTCAACCACAAACGCTTCACAAAACGTTTTAAAATGTTCTTAAAACTAAACGGCCTTTTACCGAATTATCGGTAAACATTGAGTTTGAAATAAACTGATTTCAAATTCTCGCATGAAAATGACTTTGCTTTCCTCTTTATTTAAAACTTTAATATACAAAAGAAAGGGTAATTATTAATAAATAAAACTACACTGAAATTATATGCTGTCTTTTTTCACTTATACACGCAATGATAGTATCAGTTCGATATTCGCAATATCGCCCACCACTATCAGTTATAAATATATCAATTATAAAACAAACAATATATCAATATTTAAAACAAACTTACCTTCAATTCATTAATTTAACGTCGGCGACTTTGCTCTATTTTTTTAGACGTTTTTAGACGTTTTTAGGCTCTCAGAAAGGTTTTGAAATTTACAAAATCTTGCAAAAATACAACTTGCAAGAAATGTTTGTTATTTCGCTGTCATCAATGCAGTCGTTATAATGCAAATTTCAAATTTGACCAATCAGTGTTCATTATTCACGACAGTCTGCTACATATTTTGAGATCAGTGAGGATGACCTAGCCTGTGCACATCCTGTATTACCCTGTATTATCCTGTATTACCCTGTACTGTAGTACAGGGTAATACAGGATGTGCACAGGCTAGGATGACCCAGTGATCTCGGACTGGAACGATGAATCCGGCTCAAAAATTTAAGCCAAGATGGCGGAAATCGAAGCTCGTCTTGTAGGTATGATCCAGGCCCCTACACGGAAATTTACTAAATTCCGTATGAAAAATGTTCATCATTTTATATAAAAGCTTCATAATTTTCAGCCAACTGTTTGAAAGTCGAGCTTTTCTGTGCCTCTGGGAAACTAGAGAAAGTGGTCTTTCAGCAGAAGTAAATTTTAGAAACACTCAACTTATTTGATGTCTGATGAGTGAAAAACAAGTTCGGCAAAAAAGCCGCCAAGAAACATCGGCAAACTTTTGTGTTTTTAGGACTTTCGGTAAGTAATTTGAAAAGAACACAGCGAATATGGGTTAAAGTTACATCAATCTTACTTTTTCACTTATTTTCTACCATTTAGGTAGGCTATGTATCACTAAAAATGAGTATTTTCGTGCAAAAACAGAAACAAATCTTTCAACAAACTTTAACTCTCCCCAATCCTTTTTCACCTGTCAGAGAACAATTGTTTTTCTGAAATTTTAAGAAAAAAATCATTTTCTAAAGTAAAAAACAAAAGCTATCACCTTTCAAAAGGAAAAAAATAACATGCCAGTTAACTGTACAATTCACAAGTGCAAAAGTAATGAATATTACAGCAGTAACAAAGAAAATAAGCCAAAAATTTAATTTCACAGGCAAGTGTTTATTTTTGCAACAATGTATTAATCAAGCCTTACTGCAATAATTGTACTACACATCAACTGACATGGGTAAATATATAGTATTTTTTTAAATAAATTACATACCGACAACATTTGACCATACCAGGCATACAATACACATATATATTTACAGTAAAACTATGTACAGTCAAACTACACAAACTGTAAGTACTCAATGACCACTTCCACAATTGGCCTGAATGCCGGAACAGGCCTTCAGATAGCCTGCTCGCAGGCCGTTGTCAGGCAGAGGCTGCATGGGAGGAACGGCCTGCGACCTTTATTAGTAAAAAGTCGATTTATGCGTACGGAGCGTACGCAAAATTCCCATTGGTCAGAAGTGCCTCATGAGTTAATATCGTGCAAATATTTAACTCGTACGACATTTCGCAATGTAATTTTAAAGCTGGCATTCAATCAGTGGCGTATAAAACCATGACTTTGTTTATCTCTTCGAAGAAGTAACTGAATGTATTTGAGAAACCTTTCAATTTAAATTAACGTTGAAGGATGAGCGAAGGTTAGCAATATTAACTGTACTTCCAACGGGATTTGATAAAAGTTTACATGTAATATACCGATACTTTGTCTTCGTCAGCTATAATAATAAACCTTTTCCAAAGAAGTACAAGGGAAAACTTCGACGTATGCCTTGCTGATCTTTGCAGAGAGAGTAAAATAAGTCTAGTTCAGGCTGACAATTTATCTAACCGCGTTTGCATCACTTGCGGTTTCAAACGTTGAACAACTTAAGGTTAGCCCAGCGAGACGTTCGTTGAGACACAGGCAGTGAATCAGCTAGTATAAAGCAGTTGATTGTCAAATGCCTCCGAACATTTCTCCCAAATACTTCCCTGTCAACCCAAGGCTTTCTGCCTAAACAATCTGGTCTTGAATAAGTCAAGACAATGGGCAAATTATTAAAACAGACGCCGTCGAGGAAAGTCGTTCTTAGAACACCTGGCCAATTTGAATTTACACCTGGAAATTTTGCAATAGTCGTTTGCGTGTTTTTTGACCGAAGTCCGCTCTCTCTTTGAGACTTTATTTTTGAGAGTCTCAACTAGTGACATATATTATTACAACAAGAGCTTTTTACAAAAAAATGTAGTTATTAAACACGGCAGAATCGATGCCACGGGTTTTCAAATTGTCTATTGTCTATTGAGTTAATTGTATTATTGAGCAAATGACAGACTTCACATGATTAATGTTGTTTTTTAGCCTGCTATTGTTCGACACTTTTAATAAATAGTGTTTGTTACTTTGTTCAAAACCTAAATACGTTTCCTTAAATCTTACAATTATATTTTGGATATAAATATATAAAATACATTAACTAATAGAGAGTAAAATTTTACGTCTCTGTAGTATAGTTACATAATTTAAAACGGCAATGTACGAACAAGACAGCAATATACAAACGGGACTATGTTTTAAATATTAGAATACTTTAGGGAAAAAACGACCATGAATTATTTTAGATTAAAGTTTAGACCTTGGAATCCTAGTGAAAGATACAGGCGTAAAATTGCGCGAGAAACTGTTTGTTGTTGTTAATAACCTCTGGTAATCTAATTAACAAAACTTGCTTTGATTGGCTACTATTTACCGGATATTCAATTATCTCAAAGGGGGCGTATTGAAAAAATATCAATAAAAGTCGCAGGCTCTATATAATATAGCCTGTGAGCAGGCTAGCCTTCAGATTGCCGACCAGCTTGCCCCCACTTCGGGCTGCCATCTCTCCAGCTGCCTGTACCTCATGTCAAAGATGTTGTAGATGAATGTGGATAAGTACACGCCTTAAAATTATGACCTGTCCTCAATTATTAAATAAGGACCTGTATTTTTGTTCAAGGGCAAAACGTCTACAGTTTGTATCTCTACATATGTAACTGATTAATATTTGAAACTGATTAATATTTGAAACTATGCCGGAAACAGTGGTGTAGCCAAGGGGGGGGGGCGAGGGGCGAAGTAGAGAAATGGGGGGGAGGTTACACGTTACATGCTCGAAGCTGAAACTGATTAATACTGGAGGAACTTGATTTGTAAAATCTCGTTAATTAAAGCATTTGTAGTCTCGTAGATATGGTTCCAAGAAGAATAGATTTAGTTTAGATTTTTAACTGTTAATTAAATACATGTATGCATTATCATAGCATGAATATTTCTTCTCAGACTTATTCTGTATAATATAAAAAGCAACGCAATTTTGAGAATGCGGAAATGGTGTCTCATGGAACCTAGAATGATTTAAATGCAACATTTCTGATCAAAATCACATGCTTCCCCCAGCATCACAGTGGACAAATAAGGTGACACTGACCCCTCCTCCTGTTTTTTAAGGTGACTTTCCAATTTATTTAATTCCGAGTAGAAATGTCTGGGAAAATTCATGTCTTCGATGTACTTTATAATCTTCGGAATTCTGCTAGATTTCACCCCCAAAATGCTTGAAATCGCATTTCAGGTACTCTAGATTTCTAGATTTCTCACGCCTTCGGCGTGAACTTCGCCCACCCGAAAATGAAAGTCTGGCTACGCCACTGGCCGGAAACGGAGCAGTCACTGTCGAAAGGACCTGTTTACATGTACACTATCAAATTTTCTTTCAAAGATATTGTAACCTGCCGCTATTAAAAACTACAAATAAAAAAATTCTTGCAAGCGTTTGACTATTAAACGAAAAAAAGCGTGCACAACATGTGCGTCTAAAAAAAATTCCTGCAAGGAAAAAAGCTGCAACCACCCCCTCCAATATCTATAATGGTCCGTCCCTTATAGTTATAGTTGTAGTTATAGTTATAGTTATCGTTCCAGTACAGTTCACTGGGATGTCCACCCATGAACGGTGAGTCATGCGCCCACGATATTTGATGAACTTTAGACTTCGCTAGTGCGTTCCTTTCCCCAGGTGTAAATAGCCGGTCGGAATTAGTACCCTCGTACGGCGCTTCGCGCCGTCGGCTCGTGGATTACCACTGAACAGGCTCGGATCTGAGCCCGCTACAATTTCCACACCTGCCTGGTTTTCTTAAAAAAATTTAGGTTTTTGTAATTTTGCTTTATAGTATTTTCTCGATGATTTGAATCGATTATTAGAATATTTTCGAGATATTTTTTCTAAATTTGGTTATTGGTTCAAAGATGTGCAAGTGTTATTCTTCCTGGGAAGACAACAAATTAACAAAATCCAAACCTCGCACTGCCACGGAATATGAGCAAAGAGGATATTTGAATCAGCGAGCAAAAACAGGTATTTCATTCAATTTTATTTATGCTTTATCTTATCTCACATAAAATGGGTAGGCTTAACTTAAGCTTAACGATGAAATGCACTCTTTTTGTTAAGAAAACAGCCTTTAATTTTGCTGGGTTTTTTGTTGTAATTTGGCATCTGTATATTTCAAAATTTGGTCGCAGAAACTACAACTTTTTGTTATTTATAAATTACTTTAGAAAATGCTATTAACTCCAGACGTTCCTTCAAAGCAAACGGTATGTCAGGTATGTGCTTAAATGGATGAGTGGAAGCACGGGCAGCAAGATGGCGATTTTTGAGCTCCCGACAAATTGAATGTTAAAAGTGAAATATTTTCACAATAACTTCACATTCTTTGTTTGTTTTTCGTTAATTCTAACCTTTACAAAGACCTTCATCTAAAGATGGATGAAAAGATGCTTACAAATCTTATTGAGAAGCTTTTAGACAAGAAACTTAATCCTATCCTTGAGACCCTCGACGAAGTAAAAAACAAGGTGGCCACAATCGATAAAATAGAGCAATCTCTATCATTTCTGAGCGATAAATATGATGATCTCCTTCTAAAAGTGATAGCTATGGAAGATTTTAACAACGAATTAGCTAAAGAAAATAAATTCCTTAAAGAATCTCTACTTAGTTCTACCAACAACATTGAGTTGATGAAACAAGATCTGAATAACCTAGAACAGTACTCTAGGAGAGAATGCCTTGAAATCCGAGGTATACCGGTGCTACCCGGAGAAAAGACAAATGAAATTGTTCGGAAAGTTGGTGAAGTAATTGGTATTGCAATTGAATCTAACGACATATCCATAAGTCATCGTCTGCCTGCTAATCGAAATAATAGTCGAAACACGGAACCCGCCATTATCGCCAAATTTATTCGGCGTGATATTCCAGATCAACTGTACAAGGCAAGGAAGAATCTCCGTCAAATTACAACACGAGATATTGGTATTCTCAGAACTGCTGAACGTAAAATTTATATAGCAGAAAGCCTAACCCAGGCAAACAAGAAATTATTTAACAAGTGCCTCGAATTCAAGAAACAGCAACATTATAAGTTTATCTGGACAGTAAATGGAAAGATTTTTTTACACAAAGATGAGTCTAGCCCTTCAATTGGTATCACACACATCAGAGACATTCCAATGGCTGGATAAGTACTTAGTTTATTGTATATTTAAAACTTTAATAGATATAGTGATATAATGTCATGGCTGCTAAGTTAAATTCTTTACCTTTGCTAGAGTCAGATAATTTCTATAGCTTGAATTCAAATAACAATTTATCTTATGTTGATCCAGATGTAAATTTGCCTTTACAAACTAATTTTAAGTACTATACTACCGAGGACTTTCTCCATAGCAATCAGATCCAAAGCTGCATTTCCAGTGGAAGTTTTTCTGCTCTTCATTCTAATATAAGAAGCCTTGCTGCTAATTTTGATGGCTTTGTACATATGCTTAACGAGCTAAATCACTGTTTTTCTATAATTGGTCTTACTGAGACCAAACTTAATACTTCTAGAGAGGCAATATCTAATCAATACTTACCTGGATACACATTTGTTTCTCAACCTAGTTTATCAAATGCAGGTGGCACTGGGTTTTTTATTAATGATAGTTTGAGTTATTAGTAATGATAATGATAGTTTGAGTTATTATTTTGAGTTATAGTAATGTGTATGTCTATAAAATAGTAATTAGGTACTTATATTCCTGTATATATATATATATATATATATATATATATATATATATATATATATATATATATATATATATATATATATATATATATATATATATATATACATATATATATATTTATATTTATGTAAATTATTGCATTTCTTTTGTAATTATCTTTGAAAAGCTCCTCTGTGGGAAAGATAATAAATTTCTAATCTAATCTAATCTAATTTATTCAACAAGATCAGACCTGTCTTGTTCGTCAATTCAATTCGAATCATTATGGATTGAGATAAAGAGTAATCTGCATCATAATCTTATTTGTGGGGTAATTTACAGACATCCCCAAAGTGATCTCGAAGCATTTATGGTGTTCTTGAATAATGCTCTAAATATAATTAGTAGAGAAAACAAATATTGTATAATTATGGGAGATTTTAATCTAAATCTTTTAAATTTTGAATCTCACGCAGGTACCGACGAGTTTGTAAATTTAATGGGATCTTATTTTTTTCATCCTCACATACTACAACCAACACGAATAACTGATCACTCGGCTACTCTAATTGACAACATATGTTTCAACTCAGTTAATCATCATACTGTTAGTGGTAACATAATATATGATTTAACTGATCATCTTCCGAATTTTCTAGTTATAAATAAGTTTACAGCACTACCTAAGAACTTTAAACTCTCCCATAGGGATTATTCCAAATATAATGAAGCTTTATTACTTGAAGAAATTCAGTCTGCTGATTGGAACATGGAAACATCCAATGATAGCAATCCAACAGAAGTGTTTGATATTTTTCACTCCAAACTGTCTAGCATTGTAGATAAACATATTCCTCTGCAACATCTGAGCAAAAAAGAACTTAAACACTTTGATAAACCTTGGATAACCTCAGGGATTAGAATGTCTATAAAACTTAAGAACAATTATTATAAAAAATATATTAAAATGATCACTGTACTTTTACAATAAATTTAAAACCTATAGGAACAAAATAAATCACTTATTAAAAATTAGTAAAATTAATTATTATAATCAATATTTTACCACAAACAAATCGCACATAAAAAATATATGGAAAGGAATTAAACAAATAATAACTCTCAAAACAAAAAACAGAGGTTTACCCTCAAAGATACTTATTAATGGTGATGAAATAACTGATAGTAAATCAATTGCTGACAGGTTTAATGATTTTTTTGCTAATATTGGAAATGCATTAACTAGAAATGTCCCCTGTATTGATACAAGTCCAGTGTCATTTATGACTTCTCGCCAAGTAAATAGTCTGTTCTTGAATCCAACTTCCTCTAACGAAATTGAAGAAATAATTGTCCAGTTTAATTCCTCAAAAGCTACGGGCCCGTATAGCATACCAGTTAAAATTCTGAAATTGCTAAGGAGATTTATTTCAAAGCCTTTGGAATCTATTTTTAATTGTTGTCTTTCAACTGGTACTGTACCTAGCCAATTCAAACTGGCTAGTGTCATTCCTGTACATAAAAAAGGCTCACAATTAATCTTAGACAATTATCGCCCTATATCTTTATTATCTATTTTTAACCAGATTCTTGAAGAAATTGTGTCTAAACGTCTGTCAAACTTTGTTGAAAAATATGATATAATATATACTAAACAGTTTGGCTTTCGTTCAAATCATTCTACATTACATGCAATTTTATCAATAGTTGATAAGATACAGAAAGCTATCGATGATGGTAAATATTCGTGTGCTGTATTCCTTGATTTGTCGAAAGCATTTGATACAGTTAACCATCATATTTTATTGCAAAAACTTGAATGGTATGGTATACGAGGCGTGGCACTTAAATGGTTCCAATAGTATCTAGAGAATCGGCAACAGTTTGTGACAATTGGCAATGTTAGATCATCTTTAATGCCTATTACATGTGGTGTACCTCAAGGTTCTGTCCTTGGCCCACTTCTATTTCTAATCTATATAAATGATTTTTGTAATTCCTCCAGAATTCTTGACTTTTTTCTTTTTGCTGACGATTCAAGCTTATTCTTTGATAATAAAAGCCTACCAATTCTTGAATCTACTATAAATAGTCAACTTGAGCATATAAATAAATGGCTCTGTGTTAACAAATTGTCGCTTAACATCGATAAGACAAACTTTGTTATATTTCACCCTCCTCAGAAAAAAATTTCTTCTAGTATCCAATTAACGATTAACAATAAATTATTGAAGCAAACATCTAATTTCAAAAAGATAAAGCGCAATATTGGAGTTATCTCAAAAATACGTAATTTTGTGACCTTGGATATTCTTATTAATTTATATTATTCACTTATCTATCCATTTCTTACATACGCTCTAGTTGCTTGGGGTAACACGTACAATACAACAGTGAATCCATTAGCTATCTTACAAAAAAAGATTATTCGTTTAATAACATTTTCTAACTATCAGGATCATACTAACCCTCTCTTCATTCAACTTCGTTTTCTCAAGTTTCATGACCTTATTTTTTATCATAATGCACTATTTATGTATGACTTTCATACAGGTCGACTTCCTCACGTATTTGATGAGTATTTTGCATTAGTATATAAGCCAGAAACATAATTATAACACCAGACTTGCTTCGAGATCGTCATACTCCCTTCCAAAAGTAAGAACCAACTATGTAAAATTTAATATACGTTTTGTTGGCAGTAATGTGTGGAATTCAATTGACGAAAATCTTAAGGGTCTTTCTAAATCACAGTTTAAAAACAAACTTAAAAATAATATATTGAATTCATATTAGCTTATAGCATCAAAATTGTCCATTTTGAAATCTTTATTGCATGTGTTTTATTTATTCAGTTTACCCACTAAAATATATTTTGTTACTAATCAAATTCGATGACTGTCTCGATTAGCCTTTTGGTTATTACAGTTAGCTAGTACCTTCTTTTCGTAACTTTATCTTTATTTTATATTTATGTATGTATTACTGAATAAATTGTATTGTATTGTATTGTATTGTATTGTATTGTATTGTATTGTATTGTATTGTATTGTATTGTATTGTATTGTATTGTATTGTATATATTCAGGTTTTGTGTAATATATGCCAACTTTGCATACAAGGCTAATCAATCAATGTCAATGACTTTTGGAGTACTCAAATATTTCCCAAAATACCTGTAAATAACTTATATAACTCCCCCCCCTGAGAAAATGTTGCTGTGTGATGAAAAGATATTACATTGGTCATTTACAACACATTATTGGGGGGGGGGGGCACAGGGTTGTAGGGGTGATCGATGTAAGCTCAGGTGGCACATAACTCCTATCAAAACCTTCACCCATTGAGCTGCAATGCACCCCAGTGCGCCCTGCTTATTTTTTTTTACTTGTCTAACGCCAGACGATTTTACTTGTCAATGGGGTAGCTCTGCAGCTTAATGGGTTTAGCAATTTGGAACACCAGATATACTGGATGGCAATCTGGCAATTACTCAGTAACTACTGTATGTTGCTTCCCTTGCACTGAGAAGGTGCCTTGTATCCTAGCCACTTTTGATTATTATACCATTAATAAGCCTGATAATTGCACCAATGGTTCTGGTGTCTCTGGTTTGGAGTTGAGTCACATGACATTGTTTTGTTTTTCCCATCATGATTTTTGTGCTCAAAGTTACAACATATAATATATTCTTAAGTTCTTTGTATGTTTGCATGGCGATAAAATATAATAGTTTTGTTTGTGGAAACACCACGTAAATTTATTACTGCAAAGCTTTCGATCCGTAAGCCAGGATCTTCATCAGTGCATATTATTATTATTGGACATATTATTAGCACTGATGAAGATCCTGGCTTCCGGATCGAAAGCTTTGCAGTAATAAATTTATGTGGTGTTTCCACAAACAAAACTATTAATATATTCTTGTTTATTCCAGAATTATCTCACAATTGGGATACCATAATTTGGCATTTGTCCTGACTCACTCTGGTTTCCCAATTAACCCATAGAGTGGCTGTCCCATCGACAAGTAAAAGTAGTGCAGGCAAAATACAGTACCAAGCAAGATGTATGGTAATTGAAGACACAAAAGCTGGATTAATTTTGAACTATTTTAATTGGACTTCTTCAATACAGTAAAATTATTAACAGTGAATAATTTTAAATTAACACTAAAATTATTGTAATTAAGTGTACATGATGTAGTGGAGTATGTGTTAACTTAATCAGGGGTAGATTAATAGGGGGTACACACCTCTGTTGGCTTTGCTCAGGGGTGCAATAAATCAAAATTCAGAAATATGGCATAATTTCCAAGGTTTTCCCTTTTTGAAGTCAAACTGAAGCTCATAATTCAATGTCCATATCACAGGAAATGGCATTTCTAGAGTTCTAATTTTCAAAATTTTCTGGGGGCATACCCCTGAACCCCCTAGGGAGCTTGCGCCTTTGGTGCTTGAGTCGTTATGAAGCCAATTCATTTGAATGCTCTCCCACCACCCCCTAAAGAATTATAAAGAAACACTAATTGGCTGCTCACCCAGCACCACCTAGAAAAACCTTGCTGAATCCACCCATGACTTAATTAACATTAACTTAATAAAGGTTTATACTTTTATATGTTATCATGATCACCATGATCATAGACAGATTTTCAAATTTTGCTTGGGCAGTTGGGGTGTGGGTGTGCAGAAACATTCAGGGGTAGAAAGTGGGTAAGGAGCACGTAGTGTGCTGAGTAAGATGCAGCAGAGTCTGAGGGTACAGTCAATAGTGGGGACAGAGTTGGGATAAGGTTGGGGCAACGATCCCAGGATATTTCGAGATTATTGGCCTTCTTTTTAGTCATTTAGTTCAAAATTCTTGTTCAATTATACTGCTGTCATTTAATTCAAACCAGCATTTAAATTTCTGAGGTGTGAAAATATTTTTTGGGGGTGCACACCACCTCTCAGAGAATCCATCAATGATTGCCATCAGATAATTGAGTTATTATGGCATTTAATATCATGACTTCGCTTTTGGCTATTCTGCATTTTAATGCTTTGTCCCATGTTTTGTGATATCTATAACCCATAATTGCTGCAAGATAAAAGACAACAATCATATTACACTAATATTATAAAAATTACACATTCTTCCACCTGAAAAACAGCATTTATTACCAAAAATTGTGGATGCATGCTTCTTCTAGTTTAATCATAGTTTCTCTGTAACCAATTTCATGAAAGTCAAGACAATCACAGGGAAAGTTCCACAGTTAGGTTAATTAATAAAAATATTCTTGTTGTAGTTCTTTGTGTATACCACTCTGTGGTGGAAATACATGTATGGTTTGAAAGTCATATTCCAGAAAAATCCACACTCCAACTATACATGGAGGAAATTTATGGTGTCGGGAGGGGAAGAATCTACTCCTGAGAAAAGCAAAATACACTATAAACAGGACGGGGGCTTGCAACTTTACATTTCCTGTGTAGGGATGATGTGGATGTTTTCAGATTTCAAAATCTTCTGGGTGAGCGTGCCCCAGACCCGCTAACAGCCTCATGCCTTCGGCAGCTCCCTCACCGACCCACCCACCAATTTCTTAAGAACGCCATTGATTTTCCCCCCACTTCTGTTTTACTGGCTATGCCACTGCTCACAACATCAAATTTAACAGTTTCAGGAGTCTCTTAATACTTGTCACTTGATTATATGGCAAAATCGGATCAGTCAATTTATTGCATGTGAGCCATTACTACAACTATATGTTGATGTCATATAACAAGTGAATCCAGTGTAGTGGTCCTGGCTATTTTGCCCCCTTTGCTCCCCTCTCTGGCCTTGCATGTGCTAATCCTGGTCTATATTAAGTGTATTAATAAATTATTTTCACACCATAATCTGTGTAAGACACATCGTCAGGGCTAAAACAAAACAGTAAATCTTATGACCACAAATTTTACAAGGTTTTTTATGACTTTTATGTCCAATATTGAAATATTTGCAGTTCATATTGACATGAGTGAACGACAGAACGAGTGCTGAATTTTGACAAAATATTTTTATAAATTATAATTTCGTACTATCCGTCCCATAAATCTTACCTGTGAAAAGAATCACTCGGTTTAGTCACTTTGCTAATTTCTAAATGGCGAGATAGCTTAGCAATTGGGTTTGGTCCCTTTGCCAATTTCTAAATGGCGGCATCACTTAGAAATTCGGTTTGGTCCCTTTGCTAATTTCTAAATGGCGACACTGCTTAGCAATTGGGTTTAGTCCCTTTGCTAATTTCTAAATGGCGGCATCAGTTAGCAATTGGATTTGGTCCCTTTGCTAATTTCTAAATGGCGACACTGCTTAGCAACTGAGCTTAGTCACTTTGCTAATTTCTAAATGGCGATATAGCTTAGCAACTGAGTTTAGTCACTTTGCTAATTTCTAAATGGCGAGATAGCTTAGCAATTGGGTTTGGTCCTTTGCTAATTACTAAATGGCGGCATCATTTAGCAATTGGGTTTGGTCCCTTTGCTAATTTCTAAATGGCGACACTGCTTAGCAACTGGGCTTAGTCACTTTGCTAATTTCTAAATGGCGATAAAGCTTAGCAATTGGGTTTGGTCCCTTTGCTAATTTCTAAATGGCGACACTGCTTAGCTAGCAACTGGGCTTAGTCACTTTGCTAATTTCTAAATGGCGATATAGCTTAGCAACTGAGTTTAGTCACTTTGCTAATTTCTAAATGGCGAGATAGCTTAGCAATTAGGTTTGGTCCCTTTGCTAATTTCTAAATGGCGGCATCACTTAGCAACTGGGTTTGGTCCCTTTGCTAATTTCTAAATGGCTACACTGCTTAGCAACTGGGCTTAGTCACTTTGCTAATTTCTAAATGGCGAGATAGCTTAGCAACTGGGTTTAGTCACTTTGCTAATTTCTAAATGGCGGCATCGCTTAGCAACCGGGTTTGCTCCCTTTGCTAATTTAATCTAGAGGGCGACACTGCTTAGCAACTGGGTTTAATCACTTTGCTAATTTCTAAATGGCGAGAAAGCTTAGCAACTGGGTTTAGTCACTTTGCTAATTTCTAAACTGCGGCATCGCTTGGCAACCGGGTTTGCTCCCTTTGCTAATTTCTTAATGGCGGCATAGCTTAGCAACTGGGTCTGGTCCCTTTGTTAATTTCTACATTGCGGCATAGCTTAGCAACTGGGTTTAGTCCCTTTGCTAATTTCTAAATGGCGATATAGCTTACAACTGGGTTTGGTCCCCCTCGCTCATTTCTAAATAGCGACAGTGCTCAGCAAATGGGTCTGGTCCCTTTGCTAATTTCGAAATGGCGATATAGCTTAGCAACTGGGTTTGGTCCCTTTGCTAATTTCTAAATTACGACATAGCTTAGCAACTGGGTTTAGTCACTTTGCTAATTTCTAAATGGCGGCATAGCTTAGCAATTGGGTTTGATCCCTTTGCTAATTTCTAAATGGCAGCATAGCTTAGCAATTGGCCTGGTCCCTTTGCTAATTTCCAAAAGGCGACGCTGCTTAGCAACTGGGTTTGGTCCCTTTGCTAATTTCGAAATGGCGGCATCACTTAGCAACTGGGTTTGCTCCCTTTGCTAATGTCTACATTGCGACACTGCTTAGCAACTGGGTTTGGTCCTTTTGCTAATTTCTGAATGGCGACATAGCTTAGCAACTGGGTCTGGTCCCCTTGCTAATTTCTAAATGGCGACATAGTTTACCAACTGATTCTGGTCCCTTTGCTAATTTCTAAATTGCGACATAGCTTAGCAATTGGGTTTAGTCACTTTGCTAATTTCTAAATGGCGAGATAGCTTAGCAATTCGATTTGGTCCCTTTGCTAATTTCTAAATGGCGGCATCACTTAGCAATTGGGTTTGGTGCCTTTGCTAATGTCTAAATGGCGACATTGCTTAGCAATTGGGTTTAGTCACTTTGCTAATTTCTAAATGGCGAGATAGCGTAGCAATTCGATTTGGTCCCTTTGCTAATTTCTAAATGGCGGCATCACTTAGCAACGGGGTTTGGTCGCTTTGCTAATTTCTAAAGGGCGACACTGCTTAGCAACTGGGTTTGGTCCTTTTGCTAATTTCTGAATGGCGACATAGCTTAGCAACTGGGTTTGGTCCCCTTGCCAATTTCTAAATGGCGACATAGTTTAGCAACTGATTCTGGTCCCTTTGCTAATTTCTAAAGGGCGACATTGCTTAGCAACTGGGTTTAGTCCCTTTGCTAATTTCTAAATGGCGACATAGTTTAGCAACTGATTCTGGTCTCTTTGCTAATTTCTGAATGGCGACATTGCTTAGCAACTGGGTCTGGTCCCTTTGCTAATTTCTGAATGATGACATTGCTTAGCAACTGGGTTTGGTCCCTTTGCTAATCTCTGAGTGGCGACATTGCTTAGCAGTTGGGTTTGGTCCCTTTGCTAATCTCGGAATGGCGAAATTGCTTAGCAACTGGGTTTGGTCCCTTTGCTAATTTTTAAAGAGCGGCACAGCTTAGCAACGGGGTCTGGTCCCTTTGCTAATTTTTAAAAGGCGATATAACTTAGCAATTGGGTCTGGTCCCTTTGCTAAGTTCTAAATGGCGACATAGCTTAGCAACCGGGCGTAGTACCTTGGCTAATTTCTAAATGGGGACATAGCTTAGCAATTGGGTCTGGTCCCTTTGCTAATTTCTCAATGGCGACATAGCTTAGCAATTGCATTTGGTTCTTTTGGGCGAATTTTAAAATGGCGGCATAGCTTAGCAACTGGGTGGGGTCCCTTTGCTAATTTCCAAAGGACGACATAGCTTATCAACTGGTATGGCGACATAGCTTAGCACCAGGGTTTAGCCTCTGTCGGCTAATTTTCTAAATGGCGACATAGCTTAGCAATTGGGTATGGCCCTTTGCTGTTTAATATGTCATGGCGATTTAGCTTAGCTACTCGTTCTGGGTACAGATAACTGTTACGGGTGCAGCTAGAGTCACTGGCGACAGTGGCTAAGGTCAAAATGGTGCGGTATGGTGTAATAACCTGGCCTCGCCCTGTGTTTATTTTGGAAGAGCAGCAGAACTAGCCACTAAATGTGCATGGCGGAGTTGCTAATGTCAACTTATGGAGGAACGTGTATGGAGGCATAGTTTGTACCCGGGTGGATGTAGTTGGGATTCGGTCTGGGGGCCTGGGATATTTGGTTACTTGGAGTGGTGAAATTTCGGAGAAATGTCACTTTGGTGGTCAGGTTCTGAATGGACAGGTCCACGTGATTCGAACCTGAATCCAAGTAACTCAAATCCGTAGATCATTAGCTGACCACGTCTGCACCTAACCATCCACACGGGTAAGTATGGTGACGACAGATATTAAATGAGGTTTCATAGTAACCAAGGTTAATATCATAGGAACCGCGCGCAGTCTGGGTACGACATGTGCCCTCAGGATATCGGATATAGAGAGTGCCAAGCAGACTCTCAGGTCATTAGCTAATTTGTAGCCAACTGCAATGGTTATCTGCTCAGAGAAGAAGCATTTTTTTTTTCATGACTACAATTGATTTTCAATTTAATTTCCATCGAACTAAGTTCGGTGTGATAAGGTGCAGACGTTCGGTGGTCAGGTCCTGAATGGACAGGTCCGCGTGATTCGGACCTGAATCCAAGTAACTCAAATCCGTAGATCATTAGCTGACCACGTCTGCACCTAACCATCCACACGGGTAAGTATGGTGACGACAGATATTAAACTGTGAGAGAAGATTAATTGTGTACTAGAACACACCTCTAAGGCTCTGACCGAGTATTTAGGGCAAAATGTGCCTTCATATTTGGCTTCGTATAGCGTTTATAATGTTTATATTTATAAAACTAAAGTCTGGGTTTATAAACTGAAACATGACCTTTAGTTTTTGATATTCTTCATAGTCGAGTTTAAATTGGCCTAATTTATAGTTAGTTACCACTAGAAATGCGACGATATTTTGTTATATCATATATGCAACAGTGTTTACAACTTTTGAATAATATGTGATTTGGTTTTGTTTCAGATACTATTACATGTTGCTTCATTTCACCATAAATTGTGTTAAAAAAGTGATTTGCTCATTTGGCTGATGTACATACAGTTTTCTGATGTGTTTTGTTTGGATGATATTATGAAAGTGCAGGTGTCTTTAGACATGAGCCATAATGTATATATCAAAATAGTAATACTGATAAAATCCGTTTCCAGCCTGATTGTATTGGCATTTGTTGTATTTGCATTGTTGCAGACAAAGTTGTGCAATGGTGGGCTTATGTCACATACTCGTATGTAATTCCATGTGCCTGCATGTACAGTACTTTGATGCCTCAAGAGATGCTTCAAATGTGTAATAAAGGGCTGTTCGCCGGAGTTGGGCTGTCTGGCCTTAAATTGCATTGTTTTTATGATATTTTAAGATTGTATTCATATGGCTGGACCATCTTGCCATTGCCACAATGTCTGATGTTCAAACAGGCTTTAAAATCAGGTTACAATGCATGCTTGAAAATATGCATGCAACAATTTAACTGCTAATAATATTCCAGAAAATCCTGCCTCTTGGGCAGATGTGGACTGATTTGTCAGAAAGGGGTTGGAGGTTTTCTACTTGTGATCGGGCAAGGGGAGCTAAGCCAAGGGTGCTGGGTCAGAGTCAAACTCATGTGAACAGCTTCTAAGTCCTAATTATATTGATAAATTGTGTACACTTTGGGATGGTAATGCAATTTGTAAAATATTCCACATTTTATTTAATAAAATTTAATTATATACATTTTTTGTTGTTGTTTATATTAATACCTTGGACAGTGTATATTTACACCTTTGGACCCTGTAAATAAACACCTTTGGAGGGTGTACCCATTCTAAGCCAAAGACGTTTAAGAACAATTATCAAGGTATTTGCATGATAAAATATATTTAAAACTGCTCTCCATGTACATGTAATGCATGGTTCAATTCTTGCTTTTACCAAGTAAACCCAGGGATTTTCAATGTCCCCTCCTCCCGTAGAATTCACTTGAAGTGACTGGGGCAAGGTAGCTATAAGTATAAGTAGTTATATTAATTAATTAAAGTCAATTAAAATTTACAAATTGAGCTTTTTGAATATAGACCATTGCAAATTTTTTTTAATTTGTTTAACCCTTTATAGTGGCAATGTCCCTACTTTAGTATATTACTCCGTCTGGTGCCAGACAATTTTACTCAAGGGCAGAATGTAGACTTGCCACAAGTCGACCTCGAACGAAACGTTGGCTCACACTCGCTGCTTGCGTTTCGTTTGAGGCCGACTTGTGGCAAGTCTAGGCAGAATGCTGCCACTCAACGAGTTAATATATTTTCAGAACAATTACCATCAAATTTAATCTATTTTGCTGGCAAAATTGCCTTGGAGGGGGTCCTTGATTTGTTGAGTTGTTTTTTTTGGGGGGGGGTGAGTGTTGTAAAAAACAGAATAGAAACTGGTTTCAGAATAGGACGAATTGTTGTAATATAGGTAATATAATTCTAAGAAAAATCAACCAAAGGAAGCAATCATTCTAGCTCTTGTAGTGTATGTTGCAACAGGGATGGATTTACTGGGGGAGGGGGGCTGTGCACTCCCCTAGCCCTAGCCAGAGGGAGTGCAGGGGGGTTATATTTTTCATGATAAAGCAAAAAATTATTACAGGCAAAATGAGATACAGTAATTTGAGTAATAACATGATGATAAGCGAGCTGTGAACAACAATTACAATTCAAATACAGTAGTAAAGCAAGACTTTGCAGTAGTGAAGCAAGTTGATGGGCGGGCGGCACACATGACCAACACAACTCGGCACCAGAGCTGGCAGAGCACGCCCCACCCCACCCCACCCCTACCAGATCATGCTGGATCCATCCCTGTGTTGCAAAATGTATTTTCTTCATAGTCAGGCATTCACATGAATGAAGATTAGAATTTCATCATGTTATATAGTCTTAAATATTTAGGAGGGGTCTCCAATATTAAATTAAGAGATTAAAAAGGGGTCCCATGACATTTTGACATAAGAATCTCCCACCCCACCCTAGGGTATAATGAATGGTCACTTAAAGTACATGTCTAACTGGTTGGGCACCTTGCCCCTTTTGTGATGGAAAATCTATTCCCTACCTTTATCCCCTGGGACAAAAAATTCAAATCAACTCTTCACCCTGATAATGTGCAGTGGTAACAGCAAGAATTGAAGCAAGCAAGCTTTACTGGAGTACATACTATTATTAGGAAGCATCAATTCGCACATGCTAATTTACCAGTCATGATTTTAAACGGAATATTTCTTATCTCGTATAGAATTCTTAAGGTCTTGTTTACATTTTACTGGAAGCAAACTAAGATGCATATCCAATATTTGGGTCATATCACTCACATGTCAGTTTGCAGCTTGCCAGCTTCAACAACATTTGGCTACAAGGAAAACGTAAACAAGGAAAGAGCATATAACACTTCATCTGTGTTTAAAATATCAATGAATAAATATTCCAACCATTGGCACTTTATAATATAAGTGACATTCAACAATAGATCAATATTAGGGACCGTCGACAAATAGATTTCGTCCCGCATCGCGGACTTGGGTCGCGATGGGGGGGGGGGAGGGGGGTAGATTCGAATCCGCGATTACAAAATATTTGGGACGAAAACTGACTTTAGAAATATAATACGAAGATCAGAAGAAAATGTAGTACATTTTAAATAATATACTCACAAAAAGTTCGGAGGCAAAAAGCGGACACAGCTCAACAACAATACTTCGTTTGATATTTACATTTCGAAGTACGTACAGTGTGACCAGATTTTTTCAGCAGTCATTACCAAAATTTTGTTCAAATTTTACTAAATTAAGAAAAATTTTACCAAATGTCGGCTTCCCAAATAATTACGTCATGATAATGCAAAAAAACAATAGTTACGTCATCAAAGTAGAAAAAATATTCACAAAAAGTGTCTCGAAATACTTGTTGCTTTCATCGTATTGCAGTTTTTGCTAATGATAAGCCTTTATTTCTTAGGCTTGGCAGTTCTGTTCATCACCTTGAGCACGTTATTAAAAAAGAAACACACATTTTTACCAACTATTTTTAATAATTCAAACCTTTCAGATTTTACCAAAATTTTACCAAAAGAAACTCATTACCAAATTTTCTTGAAAATTCACGAAATATTACCAAAAGTAAAACTTTTTACCAAATCTGGTCACACTGAGTACGTCACCTATGCCCGAACCCATTACGGTTAATTCCGATTTGATTTGTGTTGCCGCTGGAATAACTGATCGCGGCCGAATATTTTGTGTTGACTTTTCTGACTAAGTTCGCAGTTCGACACAACCTTTCTTTCGTTCAATCGGGGATATAAATATTGCATTTGTGGACAACAAATCGGGTATTTATTTAAATTTTATTTTGCTTACAACTGCTAAACAATACGGAAACTAGTTTTTATTTATTACAAGCTGATTGTAATGTTAAAAGTCAGCATTGCATAGTGTATTCTTGCCTATAGTAGACCGCACACAGTCATATTTCGGATAATATTTTGGACCATAATTTCGATTCTATTTGGGTTTTTTACTTGTCCGCGATGAGGTAGGGGGGGGGGGGGGGGGGTTCAAACAATCGCGGCCCAAGTCCGCGATGCGGGACGAAATCTATTTGTCGACGGCCCTTAACATATACAGTATATGCAAAAACATTTCTTTGAATCACTGTATAAAATATTCCTCATAAACTCGCTCCAATCGTCACACAGCAGAGTCTTTGGAAGGGTAAAACCAAGTTTAACATCCCCAGTTCAAAACACTTTCCGTGTCCTCTTAGGCAAGTCTGTCCAGCTGGAGAACATCTGTTAATTTTGTTTAGCGAACGAACGATATTTACCAAACCCAGTTGAAAGAACAGCAACTACATAGTTCCCATGTAATAAAAGCTGAAGAATCTGATTTCGAGTACGTCGGTAGCAAAAAGAAGGAAAAATTTCAAAGACTAAACGCATTTTTAAGCCGCTCTAAGCACTTAAATTTTGTGGACACTCTTAGGTTGGCGGCCATCTTGGATTTTCTAATTCATTATTATTATAATTTATTACACCCACTATATCTGGGTGTTGAAAGTCATGTGACCGGCCGGTGCCAGGGCCTTTTGCCGCCTTCCCAATGACAAAAAGGGAAAAGCCCTGGGAACGAGGTTGCGGAACAACGGAACACCGGAACAGCCTCATTCTGGAACACGGAACACCGGAACACTAAAAATTCTTAATTTGTTAGAAATTCGGAAAAAGAATACCGGGTGTGTGTGAAAGTACTGCTGCAATAATTATTGCATAAAACGTGCCTTTCTGACCGATAGCTACTAATAACGAACAGAAATCCTCGCAGAAATTAGTCTCAAAGTAATAAATATTTGCCCGAAAAATAGAAATCAAACCTAGAATTGTTATTTGTTGAGAATATTGAATGGCCCATCTTTGTTTGTTGTTGAAAACATGACAATCAAAATATTAAAGTAACAACAGTTGATTGGCTTCCTTGTTTTTACCGACTTAGCTACTCTTGAAGTGCAAAAAGATAATTTTCAATTCTCGTTCGAAGTTGGTATTTAGCATCACTTTAATAACAGTTCTTTAATATTGATCCTTTCTCACACGAAATGTTTTATAAGCGGCGATGGATAAAAAACCTTTAGCGTGTGATAACATAAACCTTCGCTCAATTAAAACGACACTCACACAAATATAATTATAGGCCATGTGGCATGTAAGTTGTATATATAAATGATGTTTCAATGCATGCATGCATGTGTGTCTATTCGTCCATGTTTAAACTGTAAATTAAACTGACACTCATGCAGTGAGGGAATTTTAGTACGAGTAAAAATCCTACGACTCTATCCGCGTTTTCGCTCGAGTTTTCGCTTGCCCTGAGATTCAATATTGTTGGCCGTCTAATATGGCATAGCATAGCCTACATATAACTTATAAGAAGGTCGCACACGACGACGCGGTACTAGGCTATATGTCCTATATGTCCTGTATTTATCACTATGGAGGTACTGACACAGTATAGGCTATAGCACGAAAGATTGCATACACTAAATTAATATTATTCCCTTTTAGGATGCGCCAGTTTTATATTTATAGACAACAAGTTGATTTTACAACTTGCACTTGAAAAATAGATGTGTCGGTGTAATTTTCAACTTTATACAAACTCGTCAACCTCACAACATGTCGGGCTTGCCAGATTCTCACTACCCTGAAAAACTGAATTCCTTCCAATTCTCAGTCAAAAACCAAATTGGCTAAAATAAACAAGAGAGGAATATCTTCTGCTGACATGTTTGTAAAATCAACTTGTTGTTTATAAATATAAAACTGGCGCATCCTAAAAGGGAATAATTTAGTGTATGCAATCTTTCGTGCTATAGCCTATACTGTGTCAGTACCTCCATAATGATATATACAGGACATATAGCCTAGTACCGCGTCGTCGTGTGCGACCTTCTTATATGTAGGCTAGTATGCTCGGTATGCTATGCCATATTAGACGGCCAACAATATTGAATCTCAGGGCAAGCGAAAACTCGAGCAAAAACGCGGATAGAGTCGTAGGATTTTTACTCGTACTAAAATTCCCTCACTTTAATTTACAGTTTAAACATGGACGAATAGACACACATGCATGCATTGAAACATCATTTATATATACAACTTACATGGCCTATAATTATATTTGTTTGTATTTTTGTCGTTTTAATTTAGGCCGTATTCCCTGACCCCAAAAGTCGCTTAGAAAACGATTTTTGTTGCCCCCCTTCGGGCACTACTTTAAATTTACATGAATCTATAGATTTTTATACGCTGAGTTCGAATTCACTTGTTGTCACTCGCACAAACCTGCAGTTTTTTGTATTTTACGACAAAGCGAGCTAGCTCGGGTATCCAGCTGGCTTGAGTACCCCCTAAGGAAATGAAGAAATGTTATTTACATCAATAGATTGATGTGAATAGAGTATTATTTAATGCCCAGCTGTTATCCAAGATCTAAGGCATGGAAGAAAGAGTCTTGGCTAGGCAGCTAGGCTAGCCCAACTGGAAAGAAGGTTTATGTAACTAATGCATATTGGTAGGTATAGTGATGGCAGATTACTTTAAATTTCTAGTGCCTGCCTGGCCAAATATAAATTAATAAATTATCCCTTCTCCAAGTGCTTGGTAATGAGTGATAGCTCAAATAGGATTAGAGCTTATTAAGGTGATGATGTATCATGACAATATGTTGTTAAACCTCAAATGGCTCGACCAATTCATGTCTCTAGGTGGCATGACTTTGAGATTTGCTTGTGTGAATATAATTTTTTGCTTAGTACCTTTGTTCCAGCAAGCCCATGCATATATATGCTTGCCTCAACAGTGTCATATAAATTGAAACACCAAGCAAGCTTCTTGTATTGTAGCTGTAATCAATTGGGGCTATGTCCTGTATGGCCACCATTTGCTAATGTAAATACTTTAATAACAATAAAGTGATTAAAAAAATATGGCTAATCTAGGCTGGGTTAACTCCATATAAACAGACCAAAAGTAGGCTGTCAGTCTGTCTTAGAGTGAAAGACATCTTCCAAAAGTTATTTTTATAAAGCTCAATGTCATGATAGCAAAAATGTTATTATAATACAAAAAAATGGAACATACCATAGTTCATAGAATAGATGGTTTGGAAACTCATTAGAATAACAATATAACTCATTATCTATGTTAGTCAAAGTTTACAGAGGTGTAACTTAACACTTGCCCGGGGCAAGTGAATATCATGACGGGCAAGTAAACGTTTTATCTTGCCAGATTGGGCAAGTTGCCTCTTGCCACAAAAAGCTCGGCTTTCATTATCGGATAATTTTTTTATGGCGCATGTACTTGATTCAAATTTTGTTTTGTGGGCCAAAGCTAGATCTGAGGCAGTATAACATAGCCATATAGAGCAGTGGGAGAATGAGTCGACATGTTGCCCCCTTGATTTATACCCCCTGGCAAATGAATTTTATTCAGGGCAACTATTGTAATTTTCATGTCCAATTAACTTGCCTTGAGAGTAAGTGGTCAAAAAAGTAAAGTTACACCACTGGTTTATTCATAAATCTGTACGTCTCTGTATTTTTGCCCAACTAACCAATAGCAATGTCTTAGGAAAGTTACTTATCCGTGACTCGTACAATAGGGTAAATTGAAAATTGCAAAAATACAAGGTGGATTTGGCAAGAATACAATACACACATGAGGATGAAGGACTAGATTTATGAATAAATGTTGACTAACATAAATAATGAGTTTCAGCCAAACCATCTATTCTATTAACTGTGATGGAACTCGTTATGTGCAGATTTATTAAATGGATGAGCTAATTTGATTGAGGTCAACTGCTACTAATGGGCAATTGTCTAGGTGACTAGGTCTAACATTTTATAGTGGGATTCCCACTATATACATGCACTATTAGTTTAAACTTGCAAATTGGCAAGATTTTCAAATATGAGGAATAGTGTAAATAAGTCACAATTTGTTCGTAACCAATGTAAGTCGCGACTAAAATAAGAACAGGGCCGGGTTTGTGCTGGTCCAAAATAAGTCAGCCTAACAGAAATTGATCATTTTTAGGAGTGTTTTGCTGATTTAAATAAGACGCGAGTTATTTTCTCTTGTATAAATGGCCCTATTGCGTATTTATAAATTGTCGTCAAAACGATCACGTTTGCTGCAAAACACTGTACTTAGAATTAATCACAACTCAAGGTGTAGGTTTGTTGCATAACATATGTAATTCTAGCACTAGTTGCTATACTATAGTAAATATTGGGATAGAAACAACCAAACAATTACAATGCTTATATTATTGTTGATTATATTTCTGTTTCGTACTGTATATATTATAATGTTTGATATTCTATGAAATTATTGTTCTTCTCTAGGAAGCAAGTGCATGTCTCTCAATTCGCACTGAATTCCACTTCTGTATCTGCTCCGTTTCTCATATTGATGAATTTGAAAGCATTTTCTCTTGGAGAGCCCGTTGGTACCAGGTAGTGTTCTTTATTCCCGGTCTTATCTTTACCACCAACGTATAAATGTACTAACCTAGACCATTTAGCATTTTCTCGGAAATTTACATGTATAGCTTGACTGGTGCTCGTTGAACAAAAAAGTAAGGTTTCTTCAACGTCTTTTTTGGTTCGGGGTGACGTGTTTCCACCTTTACACCACGACGGTGACCCTTGTCTTTCTTTTAAGTTCAACTGCGGATTACTCGCACTTATGTGCAGCCTTGCAGGGTGCGCTTTTTCTTCGGTCATTATTACAGTCTGGTTAAGGACGGATAGCAGAGGACCTTCGTCACCCAACGCTACTGGATTAGCAGGATTTATTGGAAAAACAACATAACCATAAACAGTGCCTCTCTTGTTAGTAGTTGAGGGGAATTTTACAACATGCGCTGTGTTGGTTTTCAATATAACACTGTAACTGTTTCCAGAAACAAGAAGTGGTTTTGAGGATTCTCCAACTGGTTCTGCGTCTACTTGTACGGCATATTCATATTCGTCTTTCCCAGCAGTCGTCGACGGGCTCCTACCGTGATTGAACCACGCAGTACAATACATGCCATTAGTGGGCGTCGCGGTTTTTACATTGCCTTTTACCGAATCTTGTCGCTTGTTTCGAGAGAAAACCAAACCTTGGGTGTCTGGATTTGGAATATAGTATCTAGATAATAACAAAATGAAAGTAAATGTAAGGAAGCAGGAACGCGAAGAGCAAAGCAAGCACACAAGGAAGCATGTCATTTCTAAATTCCTTGCATGGCAGTATTACCAGTATATATAGAATTGTTGATATTAAAATGAATTGACCACGATCATTTACTCGTGGGCAAACTAATTCGAACTCAATGTAAATTGCAGTGTTCATCGTGCACTTAATTAGGTCTAATTCAAAGGACACAGAATCTATTCAGGTAACTTACCTGCCCTTACTGTCGTAAGCGGTTGGGGTAAGATGTTTCTCATAAAACATCTCAGCTTTGCTTTTGTTTCACGATGACGTAGTGTTCGCAAATTCGCAAGTGATGTCAGTTAACACAAATTGTACCAGTAGCATGAAACGATTACTTGTTTATCGTTGGTATATGACAGAATTGCAAGTTTTCATAGTGATAACAAACAATCAAAAGAAAAATCATTATTGAATCGAACGTCGTTCTATTGCTAGTAATACTTAAAAATGGAATTTCCTCACCATGCTGAACCGCTATTTTGAATATAATTTTGCTCAAGCTCGTCTCCTTGCCCTACTTAGGATTTGTTATTGTACATTAATGAAATAATTGCACTCCTCTTTACCGGTTAGATTTCAATAATTTTGTTGTACGCAGCAAAAAATAAATAAATTTTGACAATTTCCAAATACCTGTTGCCATTCACGTCCACCAAGGTAACCAATACCTTATTTTCCCAATGCGTTTTCTCCGAAGTGCCCCAACCGTTACAACGAAAGACATCTGGCGCTGCGGGTTTACGAGAAGCATCTTGGGCCATCTTGTCTTGGAACAACGCAGTATGAATCTCTTTATTCCCACCAGAATATTCTATGCTAGATCCAAGCGAAACAATTAAATCGTCGTAGAAGAATACGGATTTCTTGAAACGGAAAGTAACTTGGGAACTGAAAGGTGAAAAAAGTGATGCTACCTTGTATCTGGGCTGTTCAAAATTCATACCAAACACACCATTTCTTTCGTCCCAATCCTGGCTTCCCTTCAATGCGACACCGCCAGCCATGGCATCAGTTGACGGGTTGTAGTGGTGGCTGCTATCTATGCGCATGTCCGGAAAACTAACGTTAATTACTGTTGTACCGGGAATTTTCCGCCAGTCCCATCCATTGTCCACATCCTTTGAACTAAGGGCTGATTCGCTATTGGCTATCAACATGGCACCGTGGCTGCTGTACATTCCATAAAGATTTCCAACAGGATTCATCGAGCTTTCAAAATCCACCACAAACTTGTCGAACCCTTTTACTGACACTGCCCAGTCACCTCGGCGATGGATACTCAACGACGCAAATTGTTTCGTCCAATGTCCACTTGGGGATTCTTCAGTTTGGTACTCCCATGGTCTCTCGCCAGAGGTAACATTGGAGGTAGTGGAGGCAAGTTCATTCACTCTCTCCAAGATTTCCAAAGCTCCTAAAGTGTTCAAGTAGTATTTTCGACCTATTTCACCTTTACAGAGAAATTCGTTTAATTTGCCCAACGTACAAATGTTACTGCCGGTCGCCGGTTGATAGAGGCGAAGAAACATACGAACTTCTTCCAAATCGATATTTAAATTGGGAATGTCTGTACCTATTTTAAAACTTTGAAAGGGAGATTTCATGGCCAAGTATGCATACGCTGGGACGTGTTCGGCAATAATTGCTTGGTCATATTTTGGATTCCGTCCACCAATCTGGCTAGGAGTTGAATAATGGACAGCGGCTATTCGAAAAACCTTTAACGCGTTCACCAAATTTTCTTTTATCTCGCTGTCCAACTCATAGGTCGTTCCGTCCAACAAATACGAGATCAATGCGGCGTTGTGCAATGCTGAAGGACAGTAGGCGGTGCCATAGAATAACCTGTGATGATAGCTTGTAGAGTCTGGTTTTATGAAGTCAGAAAGTCCCTCGCTAACCTTTAAAGCGTTCTCGATCCACCGTTTCAATGCGTCCATATCTCGAATTTTTTCTGTTTTTTGAGGAACGTTATCTTCGGGCATTATGAGTACGGTCATCAGTCGAAACAACAACACAGTTCGTATTTTATCTGCGGTAGTTCCTTGGAACTCGAATGGGCTTTGGTAGACCTCTCCAAACTCCACATACCATTTCATCACATCGATCATATTGTCTAATTTTCCAGCAGCTTTGAGTTCATTTCTCAACAAGAACACGGAATGTGCAAAACCAGACATTCCTAGTAATTCATGGTCCATAGAACCCAAAGAACTCCCAGTGTCCCAACCTTGGTCTTTTATGTAATCGAAGAGGGCAAATATTTTTGTTTTACGGCTTTCGTTGAGGTCGTCAATTGCTTCAACGACGTGATCAAAACAGGCTTGGGATACACCTGTACAAGTAGGATGTTGTGCTGGATCGGATGCAAAAGAGCTTCGATAACGAGTTTTAAAACTGTTTCTCATAACGCTATCTTTACCAGTAATTGCAAAGATATCACCTTTGGCGATTTGTCCTCCAGGGTCGCAAGTATATTTTTGAGCAAATAGACACGCAGTATGGTTCACTTCGTCAACACGCGACTTGATGTGGTATTCCAACGTTAACGGATGTAAAACTTTGTTGAAAAGTTCTGAGAACTTTTTTGCCGGATTTGAGCCACCACCGTATTCTGAATTTCTAGCAAATAATCCAGAAGTAGGTGGATACTCAAACTCGTCTATTAAAGTTTTCTGAGCGCGATCGAAATTTTTAAGTAATTTGTCCCATCGTTGGATAGGAAATGGGTCGGATGGTGATACCGCGTAAGGAATTCTGGTAAATGTCTTGCTTTCATTCGAATACCAATTCTCCAGACGCCGTTCGATTTGGTTTATGTCATTAAGTTTTCTGCTGTCCACTTCAGTCACTGGTTCGGGTGATGGAGTTCTGAGGCTCCAACGGTATTTGTGTTGCCAGTACGCCTTTCGCGGCGACTCAGATAATGCAATTTCTTCTGTTATTTTTGACAGATCTATGCAGCTAAAGCAGTAGGTTTCCCCTGATTGCTCATATGTAAAAGTTGGAACAATCGAATCACGTGAATCTTTGGAAATCTTTTGAACAAAGCGTAACAAGTCAATGTACAACGGATTTGCTGAGGTGGCACTGGAAGGAGCTTTAAGGATTAACTGGTCAATCTTGTTGCCACTTTGGAAAGCATCTGATCTGCGGGGAGACGAAGCTGATGATAGCAAGGGACAACCGATAAATCTCATGTACTTTACCCATGCTGCTCTCCATCCCACAAAATTTAAAGACATAGGAAAACAAGATACCCTTCTTGATTCTTCTCGTATACAAACTGATAAACATTTATCAATAATTTTTTGTGAATTGTAAATCCAAATTTTTATTCCTCCATTCCTTTTTACTTGAACATTTTTCGACGACAGGTCCCACGTAAGTTGTCCATTGCCAGTCCATTGCCATTGCAGTGCTTTAGCTCCGTTTTTGAATTTGGTATTGCTGAGTGCGAAAGATGATCGCGGAAATATTTCACTCGGAACTCCAGCATTTTCAAAATCGTAAACTAAACGAACGAAAAAATAAAATAAATATTTTGTTTTCGTATAAAACGCTTAAGTAAACGCGACAATCAACCTCGTTCCCAGGGCTTCAGTGTGAGGAACGAGGCGAGACACGAGGAAGCCCTGGTCTGGGCCAGTCACGTGTCTACCCACAAAATGGCAGTATTTGACAGCTACTCGTCAAGGAGTGGCGAGATATTCTTTAATGAAATATACAAGTCTTCGAAGCAAATAAATAGCCAAAAGACTTCTCAATCGATACTATTTATGTGTAGAGCGAAGTTTGGCACGAATCAGCTGAAATCTATGAAGATCCATTCTATGTTTTCTAAGATATGCCGATATTTCTGGAGATTTTCAACTACAGGCAAAGCCGCTGCATCCAAGCTCCATCTATGCGTCTCCTTGCAAGTGGTGATTCACACGAAATTTCCTTTCTCTCGTCTTGAACAATATGGCTATTGCTTTAATTAATATTTTGTTTAAATAATATGCTCTTATAGATCTGACTTAGTTCAATATAAATAAACACTAATATAAAACCTCGTGTAACCTGTTTACGCTGTACAGGAATATACGGATTCACTTGTTTCGCCGGACGCCAACACTTGCCGTTCAGGAGCAATGTTTGCCTACAAATTTTATCCCCTTCACAATCTTTGTTTTATTTTATCGTATAGTCGCAATTTTCAAGTATTCGGGGTGTATTCTGAAACTGTAAAACTCGGTGGCGTGCGAATCTTGTAGAGACTACATCGGCCTAGGGTAGAGCTATTATAAAGTAAACAGGGCCTAAATTAATTTAGTAGTTTCATTTAATTGTTTATCTTGCTTTTATTTGTCAGTACAGAATATTGTAAATTAAAATATTACTACAATGCAATACGCGTAGTATTTCATCAGACATCTGCACTACATTTTAAACACTGTACAAGGAAAACTATACAGCTTAAATAATAGTAGACGTTTCTTGTTTTGTGTCAGGAAACATCACAGCTCACTTCGACACGGCTTTTGAGCTTTGTAACCGGCCGAGGCGAAAGTAAATCATGCAGTCGGGAAAACGTCTTACTTTGAAAGATTATTTTGCAAAACATACTCGTACACACAAGAATCATAAAAATACAAATGTTGAATTGTTATTGTCAACTGTCAAGTTCAGTTATTTTTAGACAATATGGTGTTAGCCAATCAGAATGCAAAATTGACCGGCCCAGACCAGGGCTTCCTCGTGTCTCGCCTCGTCCTCACACTGAAGCCCTGGGAACGAGGTTGCGCGACAATTATATATTTGGATAACATTCGCTCCGTGAACTCGGATCTTCATCATTGCAAATAATATACGACTACATCTCTGTCCAAACGGCAGTTTTTACTCAAAGAATCACGATATGTTTTCTCGCTTCATTTTAAGATCAATTAATTAAAACGGCGTTGATAATTCATGAGGAAAAGAGAAAGGAAATCGCTAATTCCAAATTCCTTATCAGTGGTTTTATATGTGATAAAGAATCATGTTCATTTACAGAAGTTTACTTGAACTTAGCTTTGGCCTTGTGTTGTTGCTTGCATGTATTTCTAGACTAAATGGTAAATTTTACATTGTGCCTAATGACAGAACGTTTTACGTACAAAAGAAATAGCTAAAGTTATATTAATTGCATATGATTTGCCTAACACTGCCCGAAAGTCAGGAAGATTACATGACCTTACATATTTATTTCATATGTTTTTGTATTTGTTGTAGCTTTCCGTATTTTGTCCGCGAGCCAACGGTGCGGAGCGCCATCCTGGTGGCTATATGTTTCCTCGGGAAGTTTAAAATTTTGCTTTGAAGAAATGAGAAGAATTGATTTACTGTGATAAAATTTTGACTTTTTAAGAAATGAGAAGAATTGATTATTTGATTTACTGTGAGAAATCGTAAAATATTGGGCAAGTTTGCTTTGAATGTTTAATATTTTTTAATTTTGTTGCTCTTATTTTTGGCGTAAAAATGCACCACTGTTTCCTTTTCACAATATTAGCTGACTAGTTGTAATAACCTTAATTACCCTCTATAGTTTATGTCTCAATCAATTCCATGGGTGCCCCCCCCCCCGAGCGTTTGTCAGACATTGCCAACTGTACTTGTTCCCAGGGTCGGGCATTTGCTTTCTACAGGTTAGCCCCCGGGTGGGGAATTCGCTCGACGTTAAAAGGCGAATATTTGTCGCTTGTTTCGCCATTTAAACGTATTTTAGAACGCACGTTTACACGTGCAGGCGCGTTCACACTGACCTGAAAATGACGACTGAGTGCGACACAAAAATGAACACAAGTACACAACGGATCTTTATGAGTCTATAACGTATATTCATAGTTATTTATCATTAAAATGTCAAACTGTCAAACCTTTTCACTTGTGCTTTTATTCCACTATACTGTGTAAATTTGCTGGGTCCAAATTTTGGGGTTTGACGAGTCGTTACACAAAGAAAAACACCAACAATAATTCAACACTCAAGAAAGTCCAGAGTGGGACACATCGTAAAATCCAAAGGAAACCGGCACAATTGTTTGAAAATTCAACGAAACTGTGTGAAGAATATATTGATCACTCAGCGACAAGCCGCCATTTTGAAACTGTACTGAATATGTCACTGGAGTACTCTAACCTTGGAGTTTAGAATTGTACAAGTGTATGGGCTAATAAACGAAAAATGTACCAAAAGCATGGCCGGCATGATCTGGCTATTACGTAGATAAATACGAGCTAGTTACTATAATATTTAAATCTAGGATGCCATTTTGGGATATAGATTCATGTCTTCTCGTTTCTCCCAAACTTCCACGCGTGTTTCTATAACTCTATAGAAACACGGAAAATGTTTTCTATTTCTTAAATAAACAACATGTAGCTATGTAAGAAGACATGAAATAACTGTATCTACACCAACGAAAATTATTCGCTTTTTTTTTAGAAAATAAGACTATATTTTAGACTATATTATAAGACTATTATATAGGAGCCTATTATAAGAACCTGTCTTTCTGTATTATAATAGTCTTGTGATCTCAAAGCCTGAGGTGACTAATTGTTTTAGTATATATTCAGTATAGAAAAATAATAATACTTATATACACTCAATTCTTATAAATAAAATTCGGAACCTTGTCGCTTGATTTTGTTATTTTCCGGTTTAAATTGCCAAATAAGTTGTCTTAGGCATTCAAAAGGTGCTTTTGTCTTTCGGAAATAGGTTAACACAATATATTGTTGCTTCTTTCGCTTTTAGAGAAATAGTATGTGCCTTTACTTTCTTCAATTTTTCTTCGATGATTTGTTTGCATGTAGATAGTTCTCAGAGCAGCCTGAGCAGTAACCATCGCCTCAGAATTACTGCTGATGGAGCCACTCAAAAGGTCATTTTCAATACTGTATTCATGTTAAATCGATGTTTTGGAAAATATAGGCGAGGGGTTGCTGCATGCATGCATATATTTCTGATGTTATAAATATCTATTCTGCAATGTGATTTACCTCTTCTACCTGTTTCTGTTTTCCGCACTTGCACCTCAGTTAATCATAGATATCTTATATACACTAGATAGTGCATCTAATTATTATGCAATTCAAAAATTGAAGGCGTGATTGCAGACTCAGGATATTCCCATGAAATGAGAAGACTCGTAGGTTTTCTATTTCTTAAACAGGGAACTTAAACATTAAGTTAAATCCATTCCAAATACATTTTCAAACTATTCAAATGATGAAAGTTATTGTTGTTTTTAAGCGTTTATTAGCGAGTGGGAAACTCCAACATGGCCGCCATCTATTCAAATGGGGGTAACCGCTGGAATATTCTTGGCTTCAATCTTACTAAAACAGTATACTATACTAGTATTATATTACTAGTGTATATAAGATATCTATTCTCTTAATCCGCAGTTGCCTAACTTGTTTTATTGACATCATTTCAATACATCGTTCGTGAGATATTTCATCGTAGCAATATGCCATAAAGCAAAACACGTGATTGAAACCATCAGAAAGAAACTTACCAAGATCTGCAGCTTTCGAAAACAATACTCCAGAAACGAACATGAAAAATATCACAGAAAACATATAACCATGCATGATCATGTTGGCCATTGAAATTCGTCTGAGTGAGATTTAATTCAATCTTAAAAGCAGAATGATTGACCAAATTTAAACATTTAAATTACGATTTCAAGAATAAATCTTTATTGACCCATTTTATCCTAAGAAAAATATTATCTGCGAAATCAGATATCGGCTTTTTAGCGCTTTTATACCTGTACCTCGGTTTAGAATCTCGTTTTAAACATTGTTTTTCTTTCATAAAAAATGGTAAAAATTTTACTTGCTGCACATGGTATAATATGGGAAAACCATTACGGATCATTAAAGATGCTCTTGCAGAGCAGTGGCCATTCATTTCCCAGGATTTTGCTTTTCGCGAAGGTTACGGCAACCTTCGAACAATGACATGTTATATTAACCTTGCCTTTTGCTTATTCCGTGCCTTTTGCTTATACGTTCCGTGTTAAGACATGCATGGCGAAACCTAATTCAGCGATTGATTTCCTCTTTCTTCCTTTCTCGCGGCTTAATGTAGTTAATGGGATTCGTTGGCGCAGTCGTCAGAGCCAGGGCATTAATTTCATCTCTGAGATCGTGGGATTGATGCTCTCTCGGACTCATATGAAAAGAGTCTGTCAACGTCCTATCGAAAGTGGTGGGTTTTATGCGGCCTCCACCCCCCGATTTCTTCTCACAGGGAAGGCTGACAGAGTGGGCTAGAATAGGAATGTAGCATCACAATTTGATGTAAATTGTAAAATAGTCTATAGGCTACGACGAAAGCGCATTTGATCATCATGCACATGCAAATTTGCGCAATAGAAATGCTAATGTACATTTTGTAGGGATGATTTATGCAGTTTTGTTAGTCGAAGCTTTCCTAATACCTGATCGAACATTCAACAGACAATAGGAACTGTAATCAATGCCAGCTGGTGCAGTACGTCTTCGAGAAATCGTTCTGTGCAAGCATAATTATGTTCTTTTTTCGTAAAAACACCAAAGCGATAGCGTTTGAAGAGTTTATAATTGTCAGGAAACATTCACAGGGAAGATAGCGATTGAAAATCTCAGGTAAGCGTTGTTTTTCATTATTGTTTTACTGGAAAATGTTGTTCACTCCTATACAAACGCCATTTTTAACTACGTTTTGGACAGTTAACTATACTCTAAAGCATAGTTAACTTTAACTACTTTTTAACTGCAGTTAAGGCTAACTACACTTTTATACAACCAGCTTAATTAACTACGTGATTAAAGTTAACTATTTTTTAAGGCTTTTTAACTACTTTTTAACTGCAGTTAGCGCTAACTACGTTTTTATACAACCGGCCCCAGAGTGTAAATTTCTGTAGGAATACGTAAATAACAAAACACGAAAAATATATAAACAATTTTTAATCAGTACTTGTTGTTATGCCTTATGGCATTAATTAAAATGATTGACAGTGAGCAACAATTTTAGGCAAAAATATGTAAAATCTAAAGGAAAAAATATACCAACCTTATTCTTCAGAAACTCCTTAGCATCAACAAGATTTAATGTATATGAGTTTAGTTTGCTTCTCTCTGTCGGCAGCAAGCGTTTATATATACTGCTCCAGGACAAGGTGTATCAAATATTTGAAACTTGACATCATGAACAGCTCACCTGGACGGCAATTATTAAAAGAAACCCCGTTTGTTAGGAATATTAATAGAATCTAGATTTTATTTTCCGAAATATGGAAGATTAAAAGTTAGTGTTAGTTTCATCCTCGTTATTTTACTATGGATATTAGTATATAGTTTGCATTTTAGTAAATACATGTTTGCTTCAAAACTGGTAGCCTATTGTTTTGCTCCAATGGATGTTTTCAGAGTATCTGTGAGTTAACGGATGCTCATGCAAAGGGTGTTAAACTCGGTTTTGCTCGAATGAATATTATTAATATTACTTGCATGTACTTAACGCTAAAATAATAGCGAAAAATATTTAAGTCCTTAATTATGGGGTGCCAACTGTAAAAAAATATTATCAGCAAAAATATGTCAAATTTTCCTTTAGCTAGAAAGTCCGTTGACCTTTATCCGTTTGTCAGACAATTAACAAGGTCAGGGGACGGGAAATGAAGGTAGACAAAGGAACCATCAGTGATATATGTTTCAATACCTTTTAGCTGACTTTCGCCATAAGTCTCTTCTATATATCGCTCTCATTGTCGTGATCATTAGCTTCGTCTTCGTATAACTGGTTTGTCATCAGAAAATACTGAGGAATATTACGCAGTTTACCTTGCTTTATATGGCGACTAAAGTGGACTGAAACACACTGGCTTTTTATTTTGGCGCGTTTTGGTCACATTGTGGTTCTTGAAGTTGTCGCCCTTCCCCCCAGAACAAAAGAAGTTGTACCCATCTTCCTGTCAGCCAGTTATTTATTTTCAGGGGTCTGCTTTACCTTGACGCTAAAACTAGACAAGCATGCATGCATGGCCTAAACCCCTCGACGGACCCTTTCAAAACGCGTTGTTTTTTAGTTTGATAACAAACAAACAAACAAACAAACAAACAAACAAACAAACAAACAAACAAACAAACAAACAAACAAACAAACAAACAAACAAACAAACAAACAAACAAACAAACAAACAAACAAACAAACAAACAAACAAACA
>CACRXK020001880.1:32849-48595 GCA_902702795.2 Paramuricea clavata | reverse complement strand
TCAACTTTTATATTTTCAACTTTTATATTTTGAACTTTTGCATTTTCTATAAACATGTCTTTTCTTGGCGGAAGTAACCATATTTTTTCGAGAATGCGTTTTTTCCCACCCACTTTCAAAATTCGGCGCCCCATTTTCATTTTTGCGCCCCCCAAGAATTGCCAGCTGGGGGGCCGTGGCCCCCCAGCCCCCCCTGCCAGCACACCACTGCAAGCGACGCGAACAGGCAGGCCGTGGGCTGTTGACAAAAATTATTTCGCTTCGTGGCACCCAAGTGGGAAGTACTTGCCCATTGCCGAGAAAATGGGTGATCAATGATTATCCTCTATTAAATTGTATTACAGCAAAAAAAACGCTATCGAAATAAGGGCTAGAAAAACAAATTAACAAAATTAGATAAAACGAAAGGCTATATATTAACCAATCGAAAGTGTTAGGGTTTCTCTAGAATTAACTATAATATAAAATGCAGAAAAAGGGTGAAGAGTCTCCATGCAAATGCATAGAATTAGAAGAGTTACTAACATATAACAGCAAAAGCCTCAAAACCGATATGAAAACATCGAACTGAAAAGAACCGGAATATGATTGGAACAATTATACTGATTTACATGCGTTGCATGGCTGTAAGGAGTAAAACACATCGTAAAACAACATGACAACTTGTTCATTATTTAAGTACAGGCTTTCGAACTCTTTAACGTTTCTGACAAGAATTTCGGATTTAAATTTGAGCTAACTTGGGCTTAGCAAAAACAGTTCTCGATCTCTACTCATTTGAATAACGCACGAATTTACGATTGTGGTTCTTGTGCCCCCCCCCCCCCCAGCTGCCTCCGTGGTTCCCGAACTTCCAACCTTTACATTTTCAACTTTTGCATTTTCAACTTTTACATTTCCAACTTTTACATTTCCAACTTTTACATTTTCAACTTTTACATTTTCAACTTTTATATTTTCAACTTTTATATTTTCAACTTTTATATTTTGAACTTTTGCATTTTAACTTTTGCATTTTCAACTTTTACATTTTCAACTTTTACATTTTCAACTTTTACATTTTCAACTTTTACATTTTCAACTTTTACATTTTCAACTTTTACATTTTCAACTTTTACATTTTCAACTTTTATATTTTCAACTTTTATATTTTCAACTTTTACATTTTGAACTTTTGCATTTTCAACTTTTACATTTTCAACTTTTACATTTTCAACTTTTACATTTTCAACTTTTACATTTTCAACTTTTATATTTTCAACTTTTGCATTTTCAACTTTTGCATTTTCAACTTTTACATTTTCAACTTTTACATTTTCAACTTTTACATTTTCAACTTTTACATTTTCAACTTTTACATTTTCAACTTTTACATTTTCAACTTTTACATTTTCAACTTTTACATTTTCAACTTTTGCATTTTCAACTTTTGCATTTTCAACTTTTACATTTTCAACTTTTGCATTTTCAACTTTTACATTTTCAACTTTTGCATTTTCAACTTTTGCATTTTCAACTTTTGCATTTTCAACTTTTTACATTTTCAACTTTTGCATTTTCAACTTTTGCATTTTCAACTTTTGCATTTTCAACTTTTACATTTTCAACTTTTGCATTTTCAACTTTTGCATTTTCACATTAATCAATATTAGTATAATCACATAGGCTTTTACATTTTCACATTAATCAATATTAGTATAATCACATAGGTCATTATTGAAAATTCTCCACGCTGATTGGTTGCCGTTGAGGTGATTATTACGCGATTTTAGCCGTGGCACAAAATACAGATCAGTACCAGAAAGGCCACTCAACGGTGCAAGGTGTAGCCATTTTTTATGCAAAAATATGCATTCGACTGGCCAGAAGGCTGGGCATCAAGCCAATACAGCGCATTTATTGGCCATAAAATGTAATCGACTAGCTAGGAAGATGGCGGCCACCGCTTCCGACGTATATGGGCCCTTTTGTGTGGATATTTATTCTGTGGCCGTGGGCTGTTGTACGACAAAAGCAAATTCGTGGCAACCCCCCTGGAGAATAGATTTTCTGTGGTTCAATGCATAGTACCATAGATGTTCAATTACCAAACAAAAGTTCCCAACAAAAAAAAAACAACGTGCCCAATTATACATGTCATTTTTATTGTAATTTACTGTAAAATTTCTCATTTGTTTGCTGTAATATGAATTTAATTGAGGATAATCATTGATCACTCATTCTCTCGGCAATGGACAAGCCTTGCTTGGGAACTGTTTTGGTAGTAATGTACCTAAATTCTATTCAAATATATAAATCACAAATCAAGTAATTCCTACATGACATGGGTGCCACGAAGCGAAATGATTTTGGCTAACAAAGCCCACGGCCTATTTGTTCGCGTCGGCTTGCAAACTGCTCAGAACAATCTCCCTATCAAAATTGCAAATATTGTAGGACAATATTGCAATGTTGCTCGCAAGAGAACATCCGGTTTGGCTTAAATACAGTACTCAGTAGACACAGTAGTCTCGTCGTGATCGTTGCAGCCCTTAACTGCACCACAATATAATTTAACAATTAAGTTAATTAACATGTAAACAAATAACTTCAAAAGAATTGAGGAGTGGGATAGAGCGAGGAAAATATATATAGTTTATAACCAAGTCGACTTAGAATAAAGTCGCTGTAATCTGTAGTATATATACTGTCTATATAATGTACAATCTTCCTATCAAAATTGCAATATTGTTGGACAATGTTGCTCGCAAGAGAACATCCGGTTTGACTTAAATACAGTAGACACCTAAGTAGTCTCATCGTGATCGTTGCAGCCCTTAAACTGCACCACAATATAATTTAGCAATTAAGTTAATTAACATGTAAACAAATAACTTTGAAAGAATTGAGGAGCGGAATAGAGCGAGGAAAATATATAGTTTATAACCAAGTCGACTTCGAATAAAGTCGCTGTATTATCTGTAGTATGCTGTCTAAATAATGTACAGTCTGTGCCAATATATATAAACTATAACAGCGAATAACTTTATAAAAAATATCGTATGAAAGTTACAACACTATACAAAATATAAAAATACGAAAACACGAAAATACGAAAATACGAAAATACGAAAATACGAAAATACGAAAACATCGAAAATACGAAAATACGAAAAATGCGAAAATACGAAAATACGAAAACATGGAAATGCAAAAGTTGAAAATGCGGAAAATGCGAAAATGCGAAAATACGAAAATGAAATGCAAAAGAAAATGCGGAAACATGGAAATGCAAAAGTTGAAAATGCGGAAACATGGAAATGCAAAAGTTGAAAATGCGGAAACATGGAAATGCAAAAGTTGAAAATGCGGAAACATGGAAATGCAAAATGTATTTCATGATGTCGCGTCTGGGCCACCGTAATTGCGTAGCGTCTTGTAGTATTTGAAATGCAATATAATTTGAGCTCCAATTTCGATTGCTTGATCAGCTCGCATACTTTTTAACTTTCCAGTTTCCAATCTGTATGAAATGCACAACACACGTGATACATGGGGACTATTTCTGTTATTATGTCTAGTAAACACTTGTGAATTCAAATGTTTCCTTTGTGAAATGGTTAATCAGCCAGTAAATAATATTTGATTGTTTCAGTATTAATAAAGACCATGTCAAGTCCGTTCAGCTCATATAAAGAAAGCCCACAGATATAAAAATTGCCCAATTTTTGCATCGTGACTCGGGAACTTTTTTGAATTGAAATGTACTCTAGTGACTCTAGTTTTATATATTCATTTACAATTGCGAACCCAGAAAAGTGTTAGCTATTCAGTTAGCCTTATTTTACAAATATAGCAGTTCAAAATGTAAACAAAGTATAAATCTCCAAATGTTTACCAATTTGGCAATTAATTTACCGAATACCGATACTGTAATAATGAAATCGGGCGAGCCCTATAGCCTGCGATCAGGCTTGCTACTATAAAGCGTGTTTTATAAAAGTGTGTTTGTTTAAGTTGTGTGTTTTGTAAAGGTGTGTTTGTTGGTTAAGTGTGCTTATTCTGTGCAGTGTGTTTTTCTATTAAAGTGTGTTTATCTTTAAACTTGGGTTAATTAACACGCTTTTCATAGCAAGGGTGTGCTAACTAACACGGTACAAAAAGTGTGTTTTTCTGAAAGTGTGTTATGTAACACATTCACCTCCATCGCTGTGTGTTATGCACTGTAACTGTGTGTTATATAACGCACATGTGTGTGTTATTTAACTCACAAAGGTGTGTTATGTCGAAATCGTATGCCAAGAATGTGTTATATAACACACTTGACGTGCTATATTTCGGAGCTAACCTGCAGCTCTAAGAAGGACGAATTCTATTGGCTGAGCTGTTTTCCAAGCTTTAATTATTAATGCTTCGTAATATCTGACTTGAACATGGGGAAAACAAATTTATGCCTGCCTCGTCCCCAGTCGCTTGCTATCAAATAATTAATTAGAAAAAAACGAAAATACTTAATCAGGAAAAACAAAAAAACCCCGAATAATTAAGAGGAAAACGAATAATTAGAATAGTTAATAACGAAAAATGTCGTCCTTAGTTGCGGGCGTGCGCCTTTATCTATCGGGCTTGCAGTGCACGCGCTGATCTATATATTACTGATATTTAAATTTGATCTATACAGTTAAATTTGATCTACATAGAGGAGCCTGCGGAGGAGGCAAAATTTATGCGATATTCCACAGGATGGTTGTTCCAAGGGCTAATTTTTGTTGACAATTTGCAATGCAAACGAAATTTATTGGCTCGCGAACGACTTACATTGTAGTTAATAAAAACACGGGGTACACCTCATTTTGCTGTGCTGAGTGGTATATTACTACCTTAAAAAATAAGCAGAAACTCGACGTTTCGAGGTAGTAATATAACCACTCAGCACAGCATTTTCACGTTGGTACTACCAACACTGGTACAGACAGTTTTAGTATATACACCTCATTTTGTGTTTTTCCGCGTTATGACGTCATTGCCAATGGGCTAATGGTATAGGGAATCAAATGTTGTTATATATTATTGGATACCGCGACTTATGTCTGTAGCAAATGTAGCAATGTAGCGAATATAGTCCTTTATATTCGAATGGATACCGCGACTTATGTCTGTAGCAAATGTAGCAATGTAGCGAATATAGTCCTTTATATTCGAATGGATACCGCGACTTATGTCTGTAGCAAATGTAGCAATGTAGCGAATATAGTCCTATATATTTGAATGGATACCGCGACTTATGTCTGTAGCAAATGTAGCAATGTAGCGAATATAGTCCTTTATACTCGAATGGATACCGCGACTTATGTCTGTAGCAAATGTAGCAATGTAGCGAATATAGTCCTCGCGACTTATGTCTGTAGCAAATGTAGCAATGTAGCAAATATAGTCCTTTATATTCGAATGGATACCGCGACTTATGTCTGTAGCAAATGTAGCAATGTAGCAAATATAGTCCTTTATATTCAAATGCATACCGCGACTAGTATGTCTGTAGCAAATGTAGCAATGTAGCAAATATAGTCCTTTATATTCAAATGCATACCGCGACTAGTATGTCTGTAGCAAATGTAGCAATGTAGCAAATATAGTCCTTTATATTCGAATGGATACCGCGACTTATGTCTGTAGCAAATGTAGCGAATATAGTCCTATATATTGGAATGGATACCGCGACTTATGTCTGTAGCAAATGTAGCAATGTAGCGAATATAGTCCTATATATTGGAATGGATACCGCGACTAGTATGTCTGTAGCAAATGTAGCAATGTAGCAAATATAGTCCTTTATATTCGAATCATACCGCGACTAGTATGTCTGTAGCAAATGTAACAATGTAGCAAATATAGTCCTTTATATGTCCTATATATTTGAATGGATACCGCGACTTATGTCTGTAGCAAATGTAGCAATGTAGCGAATATAGTCCTATATATTTGAATGGATACCGCGACTTATGTCTGTAGCAAATCGCAATGTCCTAGTATTTAACGACATATGCGGCTAATTATATTTAAGGACATTAAGTATAAATAGCAAAAAAATTTGGGTTTCAATGGTTTTTAATTCTTCTATAACGTTTGGTAAGAAAATATTCGTATGAGTTTTGCAAAATATTCGCATTCATATAAATAAGCATATGGCCGCATTAAATAGTGATGTTATAAAATACAGTAACAACCTCCCTCTTTTCCCACAACTATTGAAACGTGACAAAGGCTCATTGACTCGATTGTTAACTTTTCAGATAATGGTTTTATTGTTTTAATAAAATTCCTACAATGCAATGCGATGCAGCAAATAGCTATATTAATTCTGCATCGTTTTCTTCACGAAGCCTTTCATGTACTGGATTTAAGGTTTGCGGACAAATTCCAAAATCGGACATTGACCAAAGTCATACTCAATTTCAATTTGAATTAGAGGGGCTACAACGTTTGCTCACTCTATCAGACCCAGAATTTGAGAACAACCTATTCACCAACACACCATCCGACTCACCATCCACCATATCAACCAACCCAATTTCGACTTCCACTCTCCCACAATTCACCCCAACTGTTGACACACCAACCAACATATCCCAAAGTCACAGCACAATGGACACAACCACAACCTCCACCCAGATCCAACCTACAAGTACCCCAATCCAGTCCCCAAATGCCATCCTAACCCCAACCTCAGCCAAAACCACCTGCACCCTAACATTGCCAGCCGACATGAGCCAACCCAGCAATATCCCAACCACATCCCAACCAATCATACCACAAACCCCCCTAATATACCAAATCACCACCACCACACCTCAACCACCTATCACTTCCAATAGCACAACCACCATGTTCAATAAACTTGTTGAACTCCATCACCGCAAGAATGACCATCAACGACAGTTGACCATTCTCAACAAACACATCACAAACCACACCGCACCGGCTGGCCTCAACATCAGCATTCAACCCTGGGTCCAACTGTCACCAAACCTCAAGGAAGCATGGGACACTGGCATCCAGAACTGCATGTCCCACCTCACAGACATCCTGCACCAACACCACTCAGAGGAATCATACAAAATTGATGAGCAAATCTCATCACTTTCCACAAAACTAAACGACAATCTCCCACAGGAGTTGTCTAGCACTATCATCCATATCGCAAGCACTCACAAACCACCATCCAAACGCAAAACAGCACCAAAGTCAAACACCAAACATCAACCGAAGCACCCCAAAACCACAGCAACCACTTCACATCCCACGAAACCTGAAAACAAGCAGGTTTCTCAGAAATGGCCACATCGCCAACAACACAGGGAACCATCACCTCCCACCTGCAAACCACCATTACGAGTACCACCTCCACCCAGCAACACTACACCACTACACCCGCCAACGACCACAATACCAGCTCTAACCAGCATCATGCATTCCTCCATCAAGCAACGACTGATGGGGAAACAAACACAGTTCCCCACCATATACAACATGTTCATGAATGGAAGACCAAAGATTTTTCCTCCATTAACAACCACCACCAATTCAATGTAAATAGTCTAGGCCTGTACATATCATAATCCACACACTACATATAGTTTAATTAATACACAATTGTCACATAAAGATATGCAGTTACAGAATATTCATTAAATTCATCAACATTATAAAGTTGTACAGTTGTTTAATTCATACATATCCCCCCTAAACCCAGACCCAATTAAAACCCACCTGAAGTTTATCATCATGACCAACCAGCATAACACCATACGAACGCCTCACCATTCAGCTTTCAAAGAACGAGAAATAAAAGGCAAAAATGTCTGTCGCGGGCTCGGCCACAGAGCAAATATCAAAACATTAATACGCATCTCAACCACCATATTTCACCGTTTTAATTAATACCAACACCGAGAAATATTAAAATGACAGACAAATTTCATGGCAGAAAACTTTTTGTCACAAACTGTGTCACTAGCGTTGGCGCTTACGATTTTCTTGCTTAAAAATATACATGTTTTGTTGATTGTTTATGGATTTATTCTCATAGTTTTAACAACTTTTACGAAAAATACTTCAGATATAAGCTGTGAACACACATGTACACAAAACTGTGCAACATTTATGATCATATTGCATCAATTTGTCGGAGTATGGCGCTCAAATTTGTGACATTGTTTTGTTCGCTTTGGCAACCCTCGTATATATCAGATGCTATTCGGCTTCAAATGTGACTGAATAAACACTGATAGTGTTGCCTGAAATATGAAGTGATATTGACTGTTTGTTCTGTATATCAAGGTATGTAATGTACATTTATACTGAATTTATTCGATTTTTTTCACACGTTGCTTTCACATTTCCTCAGAGTCTCGGAAATCACATTTTCTAACACAGTTTCACACATACAGAAAGACTTCATTTCACACATGCAGAAAGACTTCTTCAGAAATCACAGTTTTTAACATATAAAAAAACTTCATATTATCTCATCAGTTAATCAAATTATGATAACAGTACGTAGTAATGCTTAGAAAGATTTTATTCTGTTTTCCATATACAGTGTACAACTGTTATTTCAATTTTCTCTTTCCTATATTTTCTTTAAAGCAGGTACTGTTCTGTTACAAAACAACTAATAAACATTTTGTTATTTTAACAGGTGAACCATATTTTACATGAACTTGGGGAAAAAAACAACTTGAATTCCATGGAAATATATATAATCATGTCATCAATCAGATAGTAAACAATCATTAAGATGGCCTCAAGATTATATTTCACAGTGACCAAACATGAAAATTTTTAAATGGGAATTAGTTGATGGCATTATAGTTTTCTAATGCTATATAATTTTGTTCATCAAGGTGAAGAAACCTTAACTCACTATACCTTTTCCTGTTACAGAGCTATGGTAGTAATCTTAGAAGATTTTCATGATCCCTCTATTCAGTAGTTCTTTAACCAGTCTGGTATTATGACTGTATTATGTTAAATAGCCTTGTGTGACTTTTGTATTTTGTTTCTTTAATAATATTTGCAATGATCAAAATTACAGTTTAATCTTTGTATTTCTAATGATAATTACTTGCACATATCCATCACACTTCTCTGTTACTATTAAACTTATTACTATCATGCAAGTAAAATCTCTTTGGAAAAATAAAATGTTGTCCCAGGATAGTCATGAATACCAGCTAGTAAAACTAATGAATATACCTATAATCATGTACATATGACTATCATATAATTTGTTGTAATTCCTTTAAGTGTTTCCAATTAAATAAATTTCTATTTTCAGTTGTTCATTGTTCAAACTAATTTGAAACCTACAGTATATGTAGTTGCTATGATTCAGATTAATATCCAAAGTATGCCTTTTACTTCAGTTAGACTCCTCCCTAATACAGACACTTTATTGTGCCACTCCAATGTTCATTCAAAGTGATCCAACTGACATCTGAGCTGGTGATAATATACAGCAAAGTATTGGAAGTAGTATATCAGATATATATAAGAGTATATCAGATAAGTTGTTCATTCAGTCAAGACCTTCAGGTTGTGCTGATCATCATATCAAACTCCATCACATATTGTGCCTTAAAAACATATATACAAATTTTAAAAGTTGTTGCAGCACACTGGGCCATTCCATCTAATATAGCCCCCTCCCCACACACCCTATTGAGGGGTCTCTTCATAATACCTTTTAATAATTTTGGAACCCCATTGGATGCAATTTTGGAACCCCTATGGATGTCTTTCTACCCCTTTAGGATATTGTTCCTGCCCCTTTGGATATCACTAAAACACCTAATTTTTAGGAAATCTCTTAAGCTACCCTCCAGAAAAATTTAAGGTAAAAACCCCCTCTATAAAATCCTCATATAGGATATCCAGACCTCAATAGACAATAGGGGGGGGGGGCTATTAAATGGAATGGCCTATTTGACTTGGTGAGTGGTGACTACCACCAAAGGAAAATGAAACATGCTGGCCTGCTTTACATACAGAATAAAGTTTGAAGCATTTCTACTGTTACTTGTAACGATAATCAGATTTGATGAGAAAATATGGAGTCTTTCTGTATGTTAGTGCAGGGCCGTAGGAAGCTCTTTTCGATTGGGGGGGCTGAAAGCGAGGGCCGAAGGCCCGAAGAAATTTTTAAATTTAGAGTCTCTAAAATGCCATTTCCTGGACTTTGGGGGAAGATTCAACAGAATTCTGATAGTCAGAAAACAGCGTTTTAGTATGTCGAAATTTACCGGAAAGTATGGGCCAGACTGTAGTATTATAAATGCTCGGCGGGAATTTTCGTCGTAAATGGCAGTTGCGCGGAAATGAAGGCAGAACATTTGAGAAAATTTCGAAAATCTGGAGTCTCTAGATGGTCTGAAATGGCAATTTCAGAGTTTTCTTTCGCAAGACCCAACACGCAAAAGACAAAATAAATCATTAGTTGATCAAAAATGTGCAGATTTTGTGGGATTTTCTTGAAAATGCGCGACAGAAATTCAGCTAAAATTTCTACGCGAGGAACGATCTGGAGTATGAGTAATATCTTCATTCTTTGCAGTTTGTCACAGATTAAATGATAAAGTTTGCATGATTTTGAAAAAAGAATGATTATTAGCAAATTATTAGGGGGGAGCTGCAGCCCCCCCAGCCCCCCCGGTTGCTACGGCCCTGTAGTGATGCGATCTCATTGTTCATAAAGCTGAAATAGTTTGAAACTCGTGTGAAAATAAATCCAGTATAAATGTACAGTACGTACCTTGATATACGGAACAATCATTCAATATCATTTCATATTCCAGGCAGCACTATCAGTGTTTATTCAGTCGCATTTGAGGCCGAACAGCATCTGATATATACGAGGGTTGCCAAAGCGAACAAAACAATGTCACAAATTTGAGCGCCATACTCCGACAAATTGATACAATATGATCATAAATGTTGCACAGTTTTGTGTACATCTGTGTTCACAGCTTATATCTGAAGTATTTTTCGTAAAAGTTGTTAAAACTTTGAGAATAAATCCATAAACAATCAACAAAACATGTATATTTTTAAGCAAGAAAATCGTAAGCGCCAGCGCTAATTGTAGTCAGCAACATAACGTTGTCGTTACTGCGCATGCGATAAATCTCCAAGAATCTTGGGGATTTCATCGTATTTTACCAGGGTCTTCCTCAGCTCACGCGCCACCACGAGGAAGACCCTGGGGACGAGGTTGCCACGAAGCCATCAAAACTTATTTATCCTTCGCTATCCATTTGAAACAACTTTCAATAATATTTTCAACCGATGTTTCCACTTTCATCAGAGACACATTCACACAACATCGATACACCCAACCCACTCGAAACTTCCCAGGCCCACTCCCTATTCAACACTTTGAAAAGTGTCCACTATTCTGAGCAGTAATCGCAACCTAACCCAATCCCCACCGGAACCTTAACCCAAAACCTTATTCCAAACCCTTATAATCCAAACCCTACCCTATCAACTAATCCTACCCTAACTAAGCCCACCCTAATCATCAAACCCCCTACATTTTAGGATTCGTCCTTCTTCCCCCCCCCGGGCGTAATATTAGAACCCCTCTCCTCCCAAGAATTCCTTTTCGCCTTGCCTACACGCAAAGTACGGTTCACGACAGTTATACGAGTAAGTAAATTTCATTTTTTACATTCCGAAACCAAAAATCAACACATCACGCATTAGAATCATATCATTTTCACCCATCACAAAGCACGCACACCAAATTCAACTAACATTCACACTGTTCCTAGACGAAATAATCAACAGATTTTTTCGCGCAAAACATGTATAATTCATTAAAGGAACAGAAATAAATATTCATATGCGAGCACGTAGTTCCAAGACCAGCTAGCGGGGTCGAAACGTGCTTTCCCGGTTATGCTTGGAGCCTGATGAGAACATAACCTTGGTTTTGAACACAAAACACATGGGACTTGGCCTGGGTGGCGATACATTGGCATTCACCCAGGTCTTGGCATCATCACAATACATCTCACATTATAAACGCACCCGGGTATGCCTGCGCGATCTTCACAAAAACAATCAATCGAGTCATACACGTCACAGTTTTACTATTCATGTCTCATTTTAGCTTGAATGTTCAGACTTATGTATCACTTATATTTCATACCATTTTACAACTCATATATCACCAGTATCATCACTTTATATCTACATTATAAATCAAGCTTCACCAACATCATCACGGTCCATGTATCATCATAACATAATTCACTAAAATCATCACTATCTATCAGTTACATTGAATCGAAATTTCATTTCACTCCACACACCATTTGACGTTCACCCAATAGAATGTCCCAACAGGTCAGCAGGGCCATTTCACAGCATTCCGGGATCTGAATACCTGCAGCCACCTTTTTGATCCAATTCTAAAAAAACAAACAACAAATTCGAAAAAATATCGATCGAGAATATCATTTTTATGTTGCAAATTGAAACAAATATGAATGAAACATTGATTATTTTGCACTTACAACGGATGGCCGGAATTTAACGAAATACAGATGGTCAAACCACGCCGAAACTATGTAAATCGTATCGAAAGACGAAGTATGAAATGTGAATGGAATTTATAAGAATTTTTGCAACCGTTCAATTTATTTTTGGTCTGTATGCTACATGCATATAACATCAAATATTAATACTTTTGGGAAATGGAATACTCTAGAATGCAGATGGAGTGGTAAATTTCAAAATTTCAACTGGATAATGGATGCTCTTAATTGCCTCTTGGAATTGTCGATTACTGTTACACGTATAGTGGACGTGCATGACATTGAAACTGGTTTGTCAACACAAATTTTGAGATATTTCAGCAAAGAACAAACTTCAAATTTACAATCCCATGTGTTTTTACGCTGTATGTTTACGCTGTATGTTACTATAGCGAGAAATATCTCGGGGATTTGTTGAATACATGTACAGCATGTAAACAACTATGTAAACGCTGAGTAAACTGCTTAGTGCTGACCTGTGCTTGTAACACAAATTTCAAGCAACTATTGTGCAAGTTGACCAAATGTAAGAAGTGTTTATATATTCAGTAACTATAAATCAAGCAAAGTTATACAATTTATATTGTTGCTGTATTATGTTAGATGTTATGCTCAAGATTATTCTACTGCATTACTGCATGGTATTAACCAGCCTGCCATCCAGCTGACTAAAATTTTAAACAGCCATCTAAAAATTTGGATTGTCACTTGTGTCAAGAAACATACCTTTACGCCACCAAAAGAGATACACCTCCATGTGTAAATAAAATAATACAGGGATCGATCCAGCATGATCTGGTAGGGGGCTGCTCTACAAGCTCTGCAGTGGTGCCGCCAGCTCGATAATTGGGGGGGGGGGGCGAATATTCATATATTTGTGTTCACAGAGCATAAAAACAATCAATTTCAAAAAGAAGTTAATAATGCAGAACACAAAGATATGAATATTCGCCCCCCCCCCCCAATTATCGAGCTGGCGGCGCCACTGAAGCTCTGGTGCAGAGTTGTGTCGGTCATGTGTGCCACTCGCCCATCAACATACTACATTTGAATTTGAATTGTTGTTCACAGTTTGCTTATCATCATGTTATTGCTCAAATTACTGTATCTCATTTTGTCTCTATTATTTTTTGCTTTATCATGAAAAAAGCACCCCCTTCACCCTCTCCTGTCAGGGCTTGGAGGGTGCACCCCCTCTAGTAAATCTGCAACTTGCAATGCAATTTCTGATAAAAGGCGATGTGATTTAAAAATAAGTCAGAGGGAAATTGTGAGCATAGACAACAGTTTACACTACTTTTATTTTTTTATCCCATTTTCATCCATTAAAAACATGTTATATATTAAAGGTGTCAGCAGAACAGAATGCTGGCCATGTTCAATTATGTCACTATTTTATCTGGCAGGTTATGACATGCTTGATCAATGTTGTCATTGACAATGGTTGCTTGTCCATGTGTTGTAGCCTTGAAGCTGCTAATTGTACAATGTAAACCTTGCTGTTCACACTTTCTAGGATGCAGCAACTTAGTCTCCATCTCAGACATGCAAAATAGCACCTAGTTTTTTGCATAGAAATCCTGACAATTCAACATCTTCATTTGGATTAAAAAAAATTAAAAAATTATTATTATAATCATCTACCATGGTATTGTTTAACTGCTGGATTGTACAATGCAATTCACACCATGCAGGTACTGGACACTAGTGCACACATAGCCTGCATGGCAGGCGGTACTTAGGAAATACCGCCTGCCGCAAAACTGGGTGTAAATGAACTACCGCCCCTGAAGCTCAACGCTATTTATAGATGCATTAATTAAGTAAATATTCAAAATTAGCCACTCCCAAGCTGCTCCCAAGTCCCAACTGCCCAATAAATTCCCCGATTCTCATCACCGCCCGACTGAATTTTAAAATCCTCGTGAAAACGTTTTATATTTCGTTATACAATATAAATGTACCGCCCGACAAAATAATTCAAGACAGTTAATTTTTTTATATTTTATATAGGGTTTTTATTGCCATTTTAAACTTCCAATTTGAAACAAACAGAATTTTGAATGAAATTTCATTGTATTTTAAAGAAATTCAGTCATTCTGTCATTGTTCGTGGAGATACGAACTATTGATATATAAATTATATAAATATAAAATATAAAAAATAAATCTCCCACTGTCTTCGACATTTCAAAGTGTAGACTGTGTCTAGTGATGAGAATCAAGGAATTTATTTTATGTGTTAACAGTATAAACCAAGCTCGTTTAGCTGCCTTAAAACGGTAGTTTAATAAGCTCAAAATACAAAGCATGCAAGTCTATACTATAGATTCATCATCAATCAACAACCAAACTGAAAGTATTGAAGCTTACAGAACGATAGTTTTTATTTGTTTACAACTATACATATTCAACGGTATATAAGAGTTTAACTGTTATTTGATAATTACTGCATAAACCGGCCCCTTGTTTATATACTTTGGAGGTTCGTATGTATATAATACCTATCAAGTATCTTTGGTTCAGAACATGATAGGCATATATGAAAATCCCACTGTTCGATTCAGTGAAGAAATATCTCCTAATTTCTATCGATAGTAAACTGATGTCAACATTATTGCGATTTATGGCCTTTGAAAGTCAAGCGAGATAGTATATTATCAAATTAATACGCATGCAATTGTCTGAACGAAAATGTAGACTACCCCGTACCTTTCGCCGATCATAACGTCGGCCCCTTCGGACGTATCTTCTTTGTTAAATATTCTTGTTCGAATCTCTATCAAAAACACTATTTAGAGTGTTATTTTTCAGCTTGTATCTTTTAATTTGCTTCTTTTATTATGTTATTCCATTTCTGGTCTGACTTGACGTGAACTAATTTCAAAACGCAGAGTTTCAAAACGTCAAAACATTTGGTTAATGATTAACATTTAACCGAATTTAGCCGTTGATTGACAACTACATAAAAATACTAACCAATCCGTTTTTCCCGTTCACCAGCGGACGGGTAATTCAAAAACCCCTAGTTTTGCGGCAGACGGTATTTCCTTTGCCTTCCTAATTTTCGCTGCCTGTAGAAATACCGCCTGCCGCGCAGGCTAGTGCACACATGAAACAAGACATAGTATAGTAAGCAGGGGCGTCGCTAAGGCATCAACATTG
>CACRXK020001880.1:360-32829 GCA_902702795.2 Paramuricea clavata | reverse complement strand
GTGTCGTCATGTTTTGATCAATATTTAATAAAATTTTGACCAAGTCGTAAACCCGGAAATGTTGTCGACAGGGGGGTAAAAAAATTTTCCAGACTAATTGAAGCATATTTATAAATTTTTCGACCAAAATGAGCAAGGCTTGCCAATATTTAACCACAATTTACCAACTTTGACCTTAAATTTTAAGCAAATATCAGTTCCATTTTGACAAACTTTGAGCAAATACCAGTTCCATTTTGACCAACTTTGACCAACGTTTCAATTATTGGGGGGGGGGTTACACCCCCCCACACACACACACACCCAGGTAGCGACGTCCCTAATAGTGAATATAGTAAGTGAACCCAGCTAATTTTAGACTTCAGACAGTGGCGTTGCTTCACTGATTGGCATACTCGGCCAATATGACAACCAAACACCAGACCAAGGCTTTTTCACTCAAATCAATCTGGCTCTTGCCTTGGTTCACAGTGCTTGGTTTCAATTAATAATGGGTCCACAATTATCAAGCTGAAATATATTTTATCTTTTTACATTTCTACACATCATATGTAGGGTAATTTTGTCCTGCTTCTAACAACCATGAACAGACTGATTGAACTAACTGTACATGATAATTGTACTATTTTAAATAATTATGCCAGCCAGACATTAACAATTATTTAAAACACGAAACAACTATAATTGATCAAAAAAAATATTATATGAAATTAAATGCATTTCATTGTGATGTTAACACAAAGTCTATCTTTATAGTGCTTAAAAGATTACAACAAGATTTCTATTTCTATCTACAGCTTATACAAAAATATACGTCAACCTTGATGTTTTCCATTTACAGATATACAAAAATATATGTCAACTGACAACATGTAAATTATTTGATGACAATTTTAATTTCCGAGTTAATATTCTTTCAATTGTCCACAAAAGCTGTATTCTTAATCGTTTAGCCGTCTTTAGCGAGCGTATTAATATAAATTCACTAATTTTCATAATTCTTTACTCCATGCAATCCGCCATCTTGGATGACAAATCCTCCCCCACGTGCATACCCTAGAGACGAAATCGCTGCGCAAGCAAGATGCGCAGAACGGCTCAACCATGTCGGGTTTTGGCAGGCATCTCACCGACTTTCTGAAGTACGTGAACGGAGGAGGCTAAAGAATCCTTTTATTTCATTTAAATTTCACAACAACAGTAAATTGTTTCATCAATGATTAATAATGGGTGTAACCACTACACTTCTCGATAACTTTAAGGCATCATTTTCCCGGAACGAGAATGATGTGAACTGGGTACTCGCGAGATCTCAACCCAATTGAGATTTTTTGAGACCAGCAAAAGCGATCTGTCTATCGTCGGTTTGAAGAATACAGTACTCTGGCTGACTTGACTCAATTGTTGCAGAAGCAATGGGTGGCCACATCTAAATGGCGGGTTGGTTACACCCATTAGCGTGGAGGTTACACCCATTATTAAATCATTGATGAAACATTATTACTGTTTTTGTGAAATTTAAATAAAGTCATTCCTGTTAATCTTGAAATTGGTTATATTTGTATTCAATTGAGGCTAAGTCATTCTTTAAAGCATGAATGACCCCATTCTTCCACTATCATAGGTCTAATTAGTGCTAGGTTTGATTATCAGGTTATCATTCATTTAGAATCTGTGACGATATATTTAGGGGGGGACTTTCTTTTAGTGTGGTGTTTAGTTGAAAAACTTTACTTCCTTGTCTCTGCCTTACTAATACTTGATTATTCAGTTTTTGCTCGAAAATAATGATGAGGGTGCATGCGTGCATGGGCTTGCCCAGATTCATTTTCAATCCTCGGGTGATAGATTGATACGTTATGTGTTATTAAATTAGGAGAGTATCACACGTATTTTCCGTCCAATAATGCAAATTGTTTAGATTGAAAAGCCTTATAAACCAGTACCATAGCTCACACTTTTAGAAGACGAAACAAAGCCCAGAAGCACAAGTTCAAGACATGGTTTAAAACAAGACATGATAACGAGAGTTTTGACTAGTGATATCAAATATACAAGGTCATGTATATACCGTGAATGACCTTCTATTCGAAAATTCTAAATTACTGTTATGATTCAAGATTGGATCTCCAATTAGGAAATTGCATTGATTACCGTTCCCTATATGTCTTTGTTTGGAGTTATTCGAGCAGGGAAGTGCATGAAATCTCGTGGTATGAGGCGGGATTTTTGAACATAAAAAATTCCACATTCCTAAAGTTGACAAGAGTGTGAATTAGATTCAGAGGAGGTTGGACAGCAGGACGCAAACCATCATGAGTATTGAGCGCCGCTTCATTTACTGTTGACTCTGGAGGAGTCAACATCTCTGACTCAACCAATATGGAAGCTTAATTCGAACGACAAGAGTGTCATGCTGCGATACTTTGGGAAAACAGCATGTCATTGCTGTATTGTTGCGATCCTCATTATGACTTGTGTTTTACTATACCAAGTTTACTTGTCATTTTTAGCTTTATATATAATCCGTCTGAGCGAAGGAATTGTGATGTTCCCATGCAATAGCGAGGCTCTTCTTTTTAAGTTGGATGGCGTTAAATCTCCGTGTATCATCAACGTGAGAACATGCGCAGTATTTAAGGTTGGTATACTACAATGCATTACAGTTATCCAGTGTTCCAGTCGTTCCAGTTTACTTTACAGAACAGTTCTCAAGATGTCGCCCATTCCATGAGTGACTAGTTCAATCTCAAACAATTTCTTCATTTGTCAACGAATTTTACCACGTTTTTCTGTGGATTTTGGATTTATCCTACTCAACATTTTCATTATCCTACTCAACATTTGTGCAACCTCTCTGGAAATGCGAAATCTGTTCGCTAAGTTTTTCGAATTTTATACGTCACGAACTCACGGAATGTATTAACAATGATGTCATGGATAACGTTTGTATTTGTGAGTAATACTGGTGTTTCATTGAACATTACGAAAATATCTCCCCAGGATCATGCCACGCTTTCATCCTTTTACGCTTTGCGTTTCCGGTTCACGATTTGTATTCTTTGTCTATTGCACCACAGAACATATGTCGTCATTTTCAGGTCAGTGTGAACGCCTGAGCAGGCGTCTTTGTTATTCTAATGTCATTAATGATTCGAATTCTTTACAAAACAAGAAAGTATAAAACTTTTTAATGATTTAAAATATTTAAAAATATTTTAGAGATAACAGTTAAACTTATGGCGTAAAATAAGAAAACAAAATTTTTAATTATCTTAGCCAATCACGATCGAGCTTGATACGACTCCACTCTCGGTTTGTACTCTTGCATGCGCTCAACGGAGAATACCGTTCAAACGGCCATCACATAATGCATGGATTGACTTTGCATTTCGCTATGTTTTCACCCGTGCACACTAAGTATAGCAGAGCGGAATTAGTACCCTTGCCCTGGGGTTACGCCCGGAACGGCGCTTCGCTCTCTTGGCTCGTGAATAATATTTGTCAAACATTTTTTTGAAAAATGACAGTTAAGGAGGCTCCCTACAGTTTCCGATATATATCAGTGTTTTAAACTAAAAGCTATTTGAACAAAAAAACTATTTTTTTCCACAAGCCATTGTTTCCTCTTATATAAAAAAGTAATTTTAACCCACAATCGCCACTCTTGACGTTACCATGACAACAAGACGTCGCCATCGATATTGAATTGAATTGAATTGAATTAATTTAATAACTACTGACTTTGTAACCCAAAAAGGTTAAATTACACCAGTATTACATAAATTAAGAGGATAAGTTAAAATTACATAATAATTACATATTTAAGATTATTTACATTTCTAAAAACTTATTTACTGTTAATCTTTAATATACTTTGAGGTAAAAACGAATTCTTAAAACGTTCGGTTCTGCAAACATAATTATGATATTTACATATCGGTCTTAGATCATATCCAGATAAAACTGTTTGTGGTAAAAGATCTTTGAGATTTTCATTGTCAATATTCTTCTCAAAGAAATGTTCGCATAATTTTTCTCGTCGATCTCTCAGTGACGTGATGTTAGTCGTGATCAGTGCTTCGTCGTACTTTTGCGATGGGAGGATTATTCTCAACGCGCGTTTTTGTATTTTTTCAATATCGTCACATAAATATTGTTGGATATTGTAATGCCAGACCTGGCATGCGTACTCTAAAACAGGCCTAATAATGGTAGTATATACAGTAATTAACGTGTCAATACACGTGTTGGACCTTTTTAGCAGTCTTAGCATATAGAGCCTCTTGCTAGCTTTTTTAACTATGTTATTTATATGTTCATTCCACTTCATGTTATCTTGGACTGTGATGCCAAGGATACGGGCAGATTTCTCTCGTTCAATATTAACTTTATCGACTGTTAAAAGGGGAAAGCAATGCTTCTTTTTTGCAAAATCAATAACCAGTTCTTTGCATTTTCCAATGTTTAATTTCATATTATTACTCGTAGTCCAATTATTGATGTAATTAACCAGTTCTTGAAGGTTGCTGTTACAATCTGGGCCAATGGTTTCGGTAGTGGTGGTGTCGTCAACGTATTTCCATCGGTCTTTCCAATCAGCGAGGAGGTCGTTTATCATGATTAGGAAGAGGATTGGGCCTAAAACAGTTCCCTGGGGTACTCCACCGTTGAGGATTTGCCATTCTGACACACAATGGGGCATTCTGACCCGTTGGCTTCGTTGAGTAAGAAAACTTCTTATCCAGTTTGTTATTAATGATGGAACGTCCATATCAGATAATTTACTGAGGAGGATGTTATGATCGATACGATCAAAAGCTTTGGAGAAGTCTAATAAAAAAATTCTCACAGCGTTTTTCGGCACATCAGTTTCGTTTAATAAGTGATGGAGAAGGCTCAATAATGCATGTGTTGTTGAAGAGTTTTTTAGAGATCCAAATTGCCGTTTATCGATCTTCTCACCAATCAACTCCATCAGCCAGTCTGCGACAAAACGTTCACACGTTTTTGACAAAGTGGCAGTAAGCGAGATGGGACGCAAGTCTTTAGTAATGTCCCTCAGCACCTTATTTTTAGGTACAGGGATGACGTCGGCTTTCCATACCGCGGGAACAGACGCCTGTTGAAGGGAGGCGTTGAAGATTGAAGTAACAGGGGAAGACAGCAGGGGCGCATAATCTTTTAGGACCCAATTCGGTATTTCATCTGGACCAGCCGCTTTCGAGGATGATATTGAAGATAATTTATAATAAATGTCTTCTTCACTAATAATGTACTCGGTTGGAATTGTAGTACAATCGCTTTGTAATTGGCTATCGGGGAAAGGGATAGGACTAAGGGGAGGAATATCTCGAGTAACGGATACGAAAGCCTCGTTAATTTTTTCAGCAAGTTGCTTTCCAGAGACGACTTGCTCTCCTAGGACAATACTTGAAAAAGATTTCTTCTTAGGGTAGCCAGCTATTTGTTTTACGGTGTCCCACCATTTCTTAGGATCAGGGTTACGTTTCAATTGTTTCAACTTATGTTCTAAGAATGCAGATTTAAGGTACTTACTTTCTCGATTGGCACGATTACGTAGTCGCCGGTACAATTTGTCATTTTTCTGAAAAAATGCCTTCTGTCTGCTTTTAATAAGTTCCTTGTATGAAGGTGTTATCCAAGGCTTATCTCGGTCGTGCATTTTAACTACTTTACATGGAAGGAAGTGGTCTAAGCCGGTATGAATAACATCCTGAAAAATTTCCAGTTTTTGTTCGCACGGTGCAGTACGATACAGGTTAGTCCAATTATAGTTCGTTAGCCATCTTCCAAATGCAACTTTTGCACCTCTGTTACCGGGTCTAATGTTTATTTTCTTGCATCCGTTCAATGATTTACATTTTTTTAAAATGCATAAAACGGAATTATGGTCGCTGAGTCCGATGGGTGCGATCACCTTAGAAGGGTCACATGTGTCTGACATATTAGTAAGAATAAGATCAAGGACAGCATCTTTCCTGGTTGGTTGTTTTACGATTTGTTTCAAAGTAAAATGTCTTAATAAAGATGAGACAGGACATCTGTTAAAATCTCCGAGTAAAAATATACCTGCATTTGGGTACTTACTGAGAGCGAGGTCAAGTGTTGAGCTGAGGGGATCTATAAACGCGGCGTTGTCGCTGGATGGAGGTTTATAGGCCACACAGACGATCAAACACGAGAAGCCTCGATTAAGTTTATAAGGTCGTACATAGATCCATAAGGTTTCAAAATTGATGTCATTAAATTCTGTTAGAATTTTGAAGAGAATGTCTGATTTAATAAAAGCACAAACTCCACCGCCAAGTTTATCAATTCGATCACATCTTGCTATTGAATACCCGCGAATACAAACTGCTGCATCGTCGATTTTCTCATTTAACCATGTTTCGGTTATGAAGGCCATACTCACATCATATTGGTCAAGTATAATAATGGTTGGAAATGGCTACTTTAGTAAACAAAGTAGCCATTTCCAACCATTATCAATCGGAGAACATCGTCTCGAACTTATTACAGAATGCAAATTAATTGGTATGATTATCAGTGATGACCTAAAGTGGAATAAACATATAGATAACATAGTCAGCAGAGCCTCCAAAAGAATTTATTTTCTTGTTCAACTAAAAAGAGCAAAAGTCGAAGTTAATAATCTCGTTAAATTAATAATATTCCTACTGGAGTATTGCTGTGCAGTTTTCCACGATAGCCTTCCTGACTATCTCCATCTGCGCCTGGAAAGGGTACAAATTAGGTGTATGTCCATTATTTATCCCGCAACCACCTATGAAAACGCTCTAGAAAATGCCAGTCTATCCAGCCTGAAACAACGCCGAGAAAAGCTTGTAGCCATATTATTCACCAACATTATAAAGGACCAAGATCACCAACTGAATTGTCTGTTGCCGAACAAAAAGCGATCCTGCTACAACTTTCGAAAGAAAAATACATTTACTTTACCTAAATGTCGAACTGATCGCTATAAAAACACTTTTATCCCTGCCAACATTTTTAAGCTTAGCAATTAATCGTATTCTAATTTACACTGAAATTTTTAACTTTTTTAAATTTGTAAACTATGCTTGCAGTTGAGTAATGTTTTATACACCTAGCTAATTATTGTAAAATTGTGTACTTCAACCTGCTGGTTGCAAGGCAATTCTATTAAAACGATCTATCTTCATCTTTATTCTTTATTAAAATTCTTTTAATTAACACGGTAGCCTATTCAGTGTTAACATTCTACTATATACATGCAATACTGATTTTAAAAGGGCTGTGTATATACAAAATACATGGTATTACAATATACTATATTACAAAGGAAATAACAAAACATTAATATGAAAAATTTAAACAACTATACGCATGGAATCATTTGGTTATTTACTTATTTCAAGTTGCTCTTTAAAATAATTGATTGATAGCTCTTGGTAATCGTATGTCACTCGATAATTCGTTCCACGACTTTGCCGCTCTATACGAAAAACTTTAGGAAATTAGTTCTAGGTTTTGGGAGTGCCGGTTTAGTGTCGTTACTTCTTAGACAATAGAAATCGTTTTTACACTCATGGGTTTCCTTACATAGATAGGGTTGTAGCCCCAGAGGCCTATAGGACCTGAAATATTGAGAGTAGGGCATGCCATTCCCTTTGCAGGCCACATGGGACAAAACAAACTTATGAAAGGATTTCAAGGCATTTTTTTGACCACATTTATATAGAGAAATAAAAGATTATTGTGCAACGTGTCCGAAAAGTCAATTAGTTGCACGAAAATTAATTTCCGATAGAGCTCCACTTAATCCAGTGCCAACCATATCAGAACCATTTACGAAAATTGCAATCGACTTGATAGGTGAATTACCAGAGATCCCAAGGATAGTGCAAAGTGGCTATGACAAATGATATAAGTCAGCAAGACCCATTGTAACAAGATTGGGTACATGTATCTTCTGATAAAGATTTATTATGATACCCATCCGTGCGAAATAAGCACATGGCTTGCAGTAGAAGGTAATGCTATACATGGTGGGAATTGTGCACTAAATTAGACACACTTGTGTGACTGTATGTGATTAGAAAATTACAGATATACCACAACGTTTCTCCACAGTTCACTTAACTATCAAAATTTTAATCAATTTAATTCATATACAAAAATAAAACAAAAGTTATTCCGAATAAGGAGTGCATAATCCACCCCACCCCCTCTAGTGACGCCCCTGATCGGCGCTTTTTATTTTTGCTCATCAAAATCAAATAGGTTTTTAACGGTAATTCTAGAAGGTTCTCTGTCACGCTTTCTGATATGTACTAAACTCTTGGCCGTAATCTATTTCGGAACTGAAAGCAATCACACGATTGTTTATTATTTATTTTTTATTTGTTTCGATTGGAACACCCCTGGGAAAGACGTCATCAACAAAGTTAAATGGTCCACCCTCAATGATATGCACAAACAACAACTTGTATACCTAGCGTACAAGTGCTATCATGAATTATCTTCTCCAACTTTGCAGTCAATCTTTTCGAAAAATGTTCATCGCTACCAACTTAGAAATAAAATGACTTATAAACTTCCTAAACAGAACACGGACTTTCTTAAGAAATCAATCTCCTTTCAAGCTGTTAGTCTATGGAACGGACTGGGTCTTGAACTGAAAACTAGTAGAACGTTTGAAGAATTTAAAAAGTCTGTTAAAGCGCTTAAGTTGTAATAGATGTGTGTATAATAGTTTGGGTCATGCAAGTGTCAAATAATGATTGTTTGTTATGTGTCTTTATGTGAACAATTATGCTTTAGTGAACAGTTACTCTATAGTCATGTTTTCGTGGAATTTGTTACTTAGTTACACGACCACATCAGCTATGCTGTAAAATTATTGTGTTAAAATAAATCTTATTATTATTACACGGACTGGCGTGTAATATTTCATATACATTTGTCACAGTTTGCATGTTTTTTGTTTTTAATACTTATCGAATCTATATAGACAGTCACACTCTGATTATGCTTGCCCATCTATGCTTGCCCATAGAGGACAAAAATATCATCGAAGTCCAAATATTAAAATCGAAGTCGAAATATTAAAGCCGAAGTCGAAATATTTAAATCGAAGTTGAATTTTAAAAAATCGAAGTCGAAATATTAAAAAGTTTTATCTTGTTATTGTGGTCACGTGACTTCAGATAAATGCAATGTTTCCCGCCAGGCAACAAGTGAAAAATTGTTGCCCGCCCCGACCGGCCACGTACATAAATAAACAAAATGGAGGCACAACTCAGATAATTAGAAACTACGATTTTCCAAGTTTGTGTTCAAATTAAGAAAAATACACAACAGGCAACAGGATATGCTGCTGAAACCGTTTAAGTAGGTTCTTTTAATTTTAAACTCTTTACACTATAGAGTTTTTGTCACGAAATACAATTGTTGTACGAATGTTGTTGAAGTTGATTTTTGTTCGTCACAATATAAAAAAAAACCCATAATGCCTGTTCCCTCGGGAAATAGTTAGTTCTGTTCCCTCGGGAAATAGTTATAGTTAGTTTTGTTTTCCCTCGAATCTTAATGTTTCCCTCGACTTCGTCTCGGGAAACATTGAGATTCTCGGGAAAACAAAACTAACTATTTCCCTCGGGAGCAGACATTAAGTGTATAATATTTCGACTTGAAAAAACCAACCTCGTCCCCAGGGTCTTCTTCGTGCATGGTGCCTGAAAAATGAGAAGACCCTGGTAAAGGTTCAATCTCGAAACCAGAGCCCGCAATCCTCTGTGGAGGCTTGCTGAGGCGCTGGGGAACACCGGCGACTTTTGCACGAAAATCAGTACATTTGGATCCAGTACTCCGCTCGACATTTATAAATAGACATTACTGCCGTCAAACATGAATTATGCCGTTGTTTAAGCTTATTACGACTTTAATTCTTCAAAGAACACTTGCCATGGTTTTGAATTGTTGTAAGATACTGGTAGTGATTTATTTTAACTTGTTTAATTACGGTAAATCATGGATTGTTGTGTTATTTTAAATATTATAGGCAACGGCTTATCATGACCTAATATGGCAATGCTGCACTGTTGTTATTCTAATTTTGTTATTTATAGCATATCAATATCAGAATTTAATAGAACTAAGAATAGTCTTTTGATTTCAATATATTCATGACGAATCCCACCAAAATTAATTATGATAATTATATAAATTTGCGTTGCTTGTTTCTTTTCAAGTCGAAATATGATAATTTATTTCGACTCAATTTTAATATTTCGACTTCGATTTTTTAAAATTCAACTTCGATTTAATTATTTCGATTTTGATATTTCGACTTCGGTTCTAATATTTCGACTTCGATTTTAATGTTTGGACTTCGATTTTAATAATTCGACTTCGAATTTTAGAGATATTTTTGTCCTCTATGGGCAAGCATATTCACCTGGCTGTGTCAATACATTTCCAGGTATGCTATTCTTGGGTTTCACTAAGGCATTATGCAGTGAATGTGACGGGGGGGGGGGGCAACCTAAAATCATAGTAATTCCATCTATTGCCACCAAACACAAGGCTAATACATAAAACGAACAATTGACTCACTCTGATAACTGTGCTGTGTTTAGAGTTGACCCCCGTCACTTTTGTGACGTCATATGAAACCCAAGAATATTCTTCGATATATAATGCTCACAATTTCTTTCTTATTATATAGTTTTGCGGTTCTGACTGAGTACAATATCTGACTGAGTACAATGAATGGTGTCATCTGAAGCTGACATATTAATTAAACAAAAATGTTAACAAATAGATTTTGTCTCCCCATCAGATTGTTCGGTTGACTTGGAATAGGGGTGGCCTTGAAGCTAGGTTCCATGTAAATAATAATTGGGACAAAACCCGAACAATTAATAATTGGGACAAAAAAAAGTGAGTGAGCCATTTCAATTGCATTGAATTAATAGTTGGGTAAGAACACAAGGAATACTGTATTTCTTTTAAATTTTCTAATTTTTATTTCTTTTTGAGTTTTGTCCCATGAGTATAAAACCTTGTGCTCTTACCCAATCATTAATTCAAAGCAATTAGAGCTGTCAAATTACTACAATATTACATTATAGCTAATTTGAATTTGAAAGAGTTCACTTTTTTTAGACACACTGTATTTATGATATTGTACAGTATTCAGTAGCCATGGCAACTGGTTAATCTATCGTAATAAACCTGCATATTTGAATAATGCAAATAATTAAAAATTTGCATAGTATATGACCTTTGGTATGGCTTAGCTTTGCCACAGACAGTATTGTAATTGTATAGCAAGAAAATATAAGCATTGAAGGTATTCATATAAAACTGCAATAAAATAGAAATAGAAAACGAATACTACTAAAATAGAAATAGAATATTTAGCTGACCTTTGTCTTTGAGTTTTGACTTTGTTTAAGGTCTTTGATATTCAAATTGCACTTTTCCTACCTCATGAACAGGTGTCTTAGGGGCTGTTTATTGTAAATATTGGAAGGCAGGGTGATTTTAATGTATTGAAATAAGTCAACAGAATTCAAATGTAGTTCAAGAAGATTATTATTGCTGCCTTTAGTTTACAGCTAACTATGGAGTTTTTTGTTGAATCGGGCACAGTAATTTATTTTTATACATCAAAATAATCCTGCTTGGCATCTCATCCTGGCAAAGCAGGATCATATAAACAGCCCCGTATTCAGCAAATTCTGCATGCTGTCTTGATTTGTTCCCTTGGGGGTGAGGCAGCACTTTCCTTGTGATAGTAACTCCTAGTCTTAAAAAAATATCGTGTTACCATGACAACTACTTTAGATACTTCATGTTCGGAAAATACAATGGTTTTGTCAGCAAGGTGAGCGTTTCTGCATGGCATTGCATGTATTTTCTAGTTTAATGAACAAAATTTCCATGGGTATTTCATTTTTTTAAAAAAAGAGATTTTCACCTTTCGAACAGCGTTTTCCCTATCTTTTGCTATGACATTTGGCACGTGGAACGCATGACACAAAAATTGAGGTCATCGAGTGTCAGTATCCTCTCTGTATATCTCAGTGTGCCCGCATGTTATCGTTCCAGATAAAAGACACGGAGTTCACTGGTCTAATGCCAGACAATTTACTCACCAGGGGGAAGGTGCTGCCACTCAATGAGTTAAAAGGATTAGGGGTGCACCAGAGTTCAAATCCGGCCGGAATTCCGGCCGGATTTAACGAATTTTCCGGCATCCTGCTTCCGGCCGGATTTGGAGAAAATCCGGCCGGATTTGAATTTCTGTTTTCACCTTTAAAAATTCACAAAGAATGGAATAAACCATCAATTTGGCAGCTTTAAAGTTTAAAAAACACTTATATTATTATAAAATATTAAGTTATTAACAAAAAGATGTTTAAAAAAGGTTTAAACACAATCAAAAATCTAAACTGACACTAACTAAAAATAGTAAAAAAACATAAACCGTCATTTTGAATACTGATTTATCCCCAATTGTCCCCATTACCGGTTTATCTCAAATCCGGCCGGAATTTTTATCCAAATCCGGTTCCAGCCGGATTTGAAAATTCCAAATCCGGTGCACCCCTGAAAAGGATTATTATGAAAGCCCTTGTATACATGCTAAAATACTGCAAATCACATGAAAGGCAACAAACCTGCATGGCCGCATGCTGAAAATACTAAATATATCTCAAGCTAGCTCAATTTTCAAACACATCTGACGCATCACCTTTCCATTGTAGGTTTACTACACAAATACTGACAGACTCTGATGGACAGTGGACCTACTGGTGGGGTACAGGGGGTGTACCCCCCCCCTGTGGTGGCCAGCACCCCCTTGAAGAGGACTCTGGTATTCCATATTTAATTGAGTTGTGAATACTACTTGTTATATTGAAACAATTGATTTTCGAATACACAAGAAAATATTCAAGCACCAATACAGTGGGTCGCCATATAACGCAGCACTTTTCTTAATTTTTGCCCAAAATACAAGTACTATGAGGACAAAATTAGTATAAATATAGGACAAGAATAAATATAGGACAAGAATAAACATAGTGCTCAGAATGTAGGAAATGGCATTTCAAGGTTTCAAATTTCAAAAATGTTCTGGCACCTCTCTGGAAAACCTCGACTCCCTCTAACAGACCAGATCCGCTCTGGCCTGGACATACAAAATATTTGCAAGTTAAGTTGGATTTCCACTTACAGAGAAATATTTCGTTGTTGAAAGAATAGGTCAGTTCTACTTCACAATTCAAAAGAAATTGAGCGAAAATGTTTTCTTGCAAGTGAAAATCCAACTTTACAGACAGTAACAGTGGTGCACCATAAGAAAAATGCATGGTAGACTGCATGGTTGATCATTAGAGAAGTTGATATCAGTCCTGAAGTGTTACCCAAGCCCATATTGCCGAGTCGATTAACACAATCTTCTGCTCCTAGTAATGAGATAACTTTCCAACAGCACTTTTGTTGCACAAAAACGGAATTCCTTGGGAGTATAATGTTGACAAACATGTATCCTCAACAGGGGGTGTGTGACAGTTGAATGGAATAGCCCATTTCTTATTGAAAAGAGGATTGTTCAGCCTACTATAAGTAATTTACATGACTGGGTATTAATTTACCTTGTCCACAACTTACCACATTATAAGTAACATCAGGAATCTCCTTATTGACCTTTTCTGCAACAGCTGAAGCTCTTGTTTCATTTTTTGAAGGCTCAGACATACATGTAACTTTATGAATACCACGACTAGCCAACTCTTTGTTGTTTAAACGCTCCCATGCAAACTGTGCTGCCTTGAAATCTTTACAATAAGCGAAAACATGGGCTGACGTACTCCCGGGGTCTATTAAATATTGAACGCCCAAAATGGAACCCCCCAAAGGTCCCAACAGCTCTGTAATCCATTTGTGTAGTTTTTCTGCTGGATACGCCGATGGATCGGTTACTTCCAATAGAAACCAAAATTCGCTTTCTTTGCCAAACTTAGTTTCCTGTGGTTCAGCTACAGCCGACTTACTTTCCGAGTTGCCGCCCATTTATATGTAAAATACACTGAATTTTACTTCGTACAAGCCACAAGGTTTCATTCTTTATACTTTCACTTTGCATTTGATTTCATTTCATACGGTAGTCCAGCCTAGACCTAGGCACAGAGTATACAGAGGCGGAACTCGCGGCGATTCCTTTGTTCTTTGTGTCCCGTGCCACGTCATTTCCACGCGCCACGCAAATTGCTCTGGCAAGTGTCATTCGTCGTGTTTTCAGTCAAAAGCATAGGAAAAACACTGTTCGAAAGTAGAAAAATAAATATTTTTGCGAAGTTGCTCGACCGATCTTCATTTTGGGACTCAAATTTGAAAGATAAATGGTAAGTGGTTATTTTTATGTAAAAAGATATACGTTTATAAGCTAAATACAAAGAAAAAATAGTATAATACAATTTACAATCTCGGTGCTTGTGATGTTCTTGCCAAGATTAAGCAGATTCCCATTTCGCTAAATTAATGCGGGCCAATTGTATTGCTTTCCTGTCTTTTACATTAATAAGAAAGCATAGGTGCTGATTTGAAACACGTCCATCAGGTTCCATGCATGTAGCTTTGGGATTTGTGAGCAAAAATTAAAAGTTAAACTACCTATGTTTTTAATACTTTCTGTGCAACTAATAACCACATTCACAAATGTATGCTCCAGCAAAGAAACGTTTCTTTACGGATTGTTAATCCGCATTTGAAGGCATGCTTATGCCTTCAAAGGTCAGAGGTCTTGCACATGCGAATTACGGTCGTTTCGCCAACGGGTCGTTTCGCCAACGGTCAGTTCGCCAACGTCTCAAGTCGATTCGCCAACGTCTCGGGTCGATTCGCCAACGTATATAAAGACATGCATCATATAAACTGTACGGCATTTATGGACAGCAGGTATTTTGTATTTTTATATAATTATTTCTGTCTGTAATTTGTTAGTTTGTAAAATGCTGTAATTACTAATTAGTTAAGTGCCCCATATATGTAAATCCTGATAAATTCCCTGAAGAATTCCTGTTAAGGTGGCTCGATATAGTTTATTAATATATTACAAAAATCCTGCTCAAGAATCGCGGACTCAAAACCGGGTGACCATTTTAATTTTTGTCGCGGAAACTGTTTAGCAAAATGAAAGAACTTCCAAAATGACCTGATGTGAGCAGTTGCTCGCGCCATCTCACATCATTGCGCATGTTCTATAGCGTTTTATGTCAATTGCGGACGTCATTAGAATTTTCCATTTTAGAAAAACAATGCGCTATATCTCTTTATTTTGTCTGGTGACCTATGTTCAAATTTTGCATGCTGTATTGTACCACTAAAAACTTTCATTATACAAAAAATAAAAAATTCTGTAATGCCAAAAAAAATTTACCGAAGAATATGACATTTTCGCATTTTCCAAAAAATGGCATTACAGAATTTTTTTATATTTTGCTCATTGTTAGCTTTTCGTCCAAGTAAAATAATGCAAGAAAAAAAATTGGGGGTCACCATGCTTCTTATCCAACAAAACGAGACGATAGGCCATTTTGGAGCGAATTCGTACACGCATGTAGAGATATCAAAATATAAAAAAAAAACAGTATCTGCTGAATATATCCTAAAAATGCGTAGTTGGAACATCTCAAAGTGTTGAACACCTGAATTTTTGAAAACTGTATCGAGCCACTTTAAATAGCCCTGAAGAAATCAGCATTTACCCCTGAAGAATTTCAAATTTTACATCAGGAAATCTCATTCAAAATAACCAGCCCCTGAAGAATTCCACAGGAGAATTTGTTCACCCATGAGGAATTCCAGGGTTAAAAATTACCTGAAGAATTCCAAGGTCCTCGATAGGGGGGTATTGGATATTAAATGGAGTAGCCCAATTTCTAAATGTATTCTGTACAGCACGAATACTGTTATCTTACTAGCCAGGAATTATGTCTTTGAACTAGCCAGGAATTATGTCTTTGAACCGGTTTTTATTTCATTACAGGGAGGCTGGTTTTCAGCCTGATTTCTTGGTAAGTCAAATACAAAATAAGTACAAAATTTATTTACTCATATTTATTTACAAAATTTATATGTCTACATATTAATGGAGCTTTAATATAGAATGATATTATATTTACACTGATCATATAAGAGCACTCGCAAGGTGTCCATGTCTACGTGAAAGGATGTATACTGAAATGGTAATTAGTTCCTTCAACTATGTGAGCAACTGTATAATAGATCACTGTATTTTATACAACTAATTCAAAAAAGGTTGTCCTTTGCAAACCTTGAACTCTAAACCTTAAACCTTAAACTCTAAGCATGAAAGCTTAATGGGAGCATCATTTAATCAGTTTAGAAATCATATATGGGGCCCATTTCTTAGAGACATGGTAAATATCTCCTTATGAGAACAATTCATTCAAAAGAGTTGCAAGATTCGACTATTAAGCTTGAAACTCGACATCAGATTACTTTTCTGCACATGGTTGCGAACTTCGATTTTACTGTGTTTACTGTATTTAGTAGTTTCAATCAGTCGGAACAAACTTTGACATCTTAATTGTTGACATCTACTCAAAATTTTTGGCTTGAATTCCCAAGTATGTACAGTGTTGCCCAAATAAAACAACAAATATGTATATTGCAGTACAACACTTTTAAACTTATTGGATATTTAACTTAGGAAGCGATGATATATACATGGTGGGAGCTATGGGGATTTTGTGTGTGTGTGTAGACTTTTGGAAACATATAAACATGAAGCAGAGTATTAAGGCTATATAGTCTATTTAGAGTAATTAGGTAGAGTAACATACTGTAATCCATTTCTTGTGACAGAAAACTAGGTAGGGGATGGCAGATGTTTATCACATTTCTACAATGTACAATTAGGACTTTATTGGATGAGTCAATATTTTTCTCACTGTTTAAAGTGCTGTCAAAAGTGAAAATATTCTTTTAATTAAAATAAAAAATCCCTATAGCCTTCCACCATATACATTTTGAATGCAGCCTAACTTATCTTTAAGTTTCATTAGCCACGGGCTGGCCCATTAATATGAGAGCAAAATCGTAATAGTTCCTCAATCGTCTTCTTACCATTCTCGTACAGTTCCCATTGTTGGAAGAGTTTTTCTTGCTGATTCCTGTATGTCTTCCGTTGGATCCTTTTCAGCTTGCGTTCCGACACGAGTCTAATGTTGATTGCAGTCAGTTGGGCTTCTCGTTCCAATATCTCGATCAGGAGATACAAAGATAAATTGCTTCCTCCACCTGCATGTCTGTTTAGAGCATTGTGCCAACCTTCAATATCATTATTGGTCCGAACAGCTTCCTGGTAAATGCTCCAGTTTCTGGGAGGAAATGTTTTGCTTTCGATCCACTGCTTCTTGACGTACTCTACCAACTTTGAAAGGGGTGGATTTTGAGCCAGTTGACTTAGTGTGGTGAAGATTGGTTGGATCTGATTATGAGGAAGGAATGGAAGAGCCATTAACTTCCTTAAATATTTATAAATGGAATCGTCGTTTGTGTATGCTGTCTGGAGACCAAGCTCTTGAATCTATGTAACAAAAGAATCTAAATTAAAGTCATAGAAAATTATCCCAAGTCCTGTCATATTAAAGCATGACTATTTGATAATTTTCTCTTGACCATTTTTTCCACTCCAGTTTAATGCCTACTTGTTACTAACATCAACGATTCCATGAAGAAATTTGTATAATTGCCATGTAAAGTCCGTTCAGATGGGTAATAACCAAATTATATTTTCCGAATTTTATAGACGGCATTATATACCTGTAGCTTAATTATTTTAATTACCTTCCGCCAAAGAGCCTGGGTCCAGTGGAAAACACATCCTTGCAGTTTTACATCTGGTAAAATAGATCTGCAGGCTTTCCATAACGCAGTTTCGAAGTCCAGGGTGATCTTACTTACATGTGGGTCCATTGGCAGAATATCAACAATCTCTTTCAATACCTATTTGAGAGTTGAGAATTGTATTCCATTAATTTATACTGCCTAACGCAGACGATTTTAGTTGACTTACACTCAGGATAAAATCATAATCAGCCAACTGTTCAAGGAATAAACCCAATTAAGATTGGAGTCGATATATTTCAAAAAATTGATCAGTTTTATTTTTAATACATTTTCTAAGGTTTAAAGAATCGATTCGGTTAAAATGTTGTTTTACCCTACTTAAATTAACTCATGTATATGCACGAATCGGGAGTCAACTTAAATAATCAAAAGACGGCGTGGAAACCATCTTATATATGAAAGTGAAACTAACGTAACATTGCATCTTTAGATTATACTAATGTTTCATCACTGATACCAACTATTTCCTCATTCCATTAATTTACACTGCCTAACGCAGACGATTTTAGTTGACTGCCACTCAGGATAAAATCATAATCAGCCAATGATTCAAGGAATAAACCCAAGATTCGAGTCAACTATATGTGGAACAATAAATAGTGATACTCTGAAAGAGTGCAAAAGATACTGTTCTTCGACATTGACATCGGTCATTGAACATTTCATTGTATTATACAGATAATGATAATTGGCGTTTACAAAAACTGACTGAGGTTTCTTTTCTATAAAACGTACCTTCTTGTAGTCCTTTATTTTACGTCCTGACATCAAGATATATACAAGTGGAACTTGTTTGGCATGATCACCAGACCTTACAAAGGCATTTATTGTTAGCAGCTGTTTAAATGGATGACGAACCAACTTGAATGTGCCATCAATATACCAAGTCTTTGCTTTGCATAATGTTTTCAACTGTTCTTCCTTGGCAAAGATAAGATGGCGTCGTTCTTTTACCGCCACGTCAGCCTGAAGGAATCCTGGTGGGATGCAGTCCTCCTCTAGTTCGAACTGCAGGTCTTGTGGATCTTTAGGCCTTGATCTTTGGCGTAGCCTGTTCGCTGCTCTGGCCATATACTCCAGTTTTGGCAGTGCTGCACAGGGTATGTCATGATCGAGCTTGTTAAGAAGGATCTTATATAAAAGAACAACAAGATCAATATAAATAAAATGATTCATAATAAAATGTGAGCCTTAGCCCTTATACACTTATCAAAGCGTCGTGAAGGGGATTTAGGATACTGGGAATGAAAAACACAATGGTAAAAAAAACATATACCATCATAAAGACAGAGTCAAATAACTTTACGAGAAGCTACGCAGAAACTTTTGAATGAAAATTTGTGCAAAAAATATCTGTGGAGACGGCATGCTGCCTTTTCTAACGAAAAGTAGGTTGAGAAACTAATTACTAATTAGTTAAGTGTACCACATATGTAAATCCTGATAAGTTCTCCCCTCCCCCTCAGGACCCCCCTAATGTATCTACCTCTTCAACTATGGCTGAAGCCGGCCTGAATTTCTCCTCCAATGCCTTTTGTTTAACTGCTGCCACCACTTCAGCTGCTGTAAAGGCTCCTGCTTCAACCTGGTGGTTGTGGTTTGACTTCCCTGCGAGAAACAAGCCGTTCCTTTCAACCACAGATGCCTTGCATGGGTTTCCATTTGGTCGCACAGTGCATTGCCAGTACGTAGCATATGATCGTTTTGAGTGGACATTATATTTAAACCCAACACTATCTACCAGACTTATTTTTCTCCGTTTGGTCCCCTCCTCCACAATTCGATATGTTAGTGGGGCATGGTCGACTTCAACATTAGCAATTGGAGGGTCCATGAGAGAGGGCTCCACTGCTGCCGTTGTTGATGGCTCTTCTTGATTTGAGTCATTACTCACAGTGTCTTCGCTTTCTGAAATACAGCAATTTCATAATAGTTTGAGGCTGGTTCACACTATCATAGTTTCTGAAGTCACAGTAGGAATTTTGCATGGGTATTAAACACTCAAATATATCAACATTTTATTTTTAGACTTATGACCAGGAGCAGCTGTAGACAATGCAACTATATGCAACAATATAACTTGCGGCCCTAAAAAACCTAAATGTCTAATCAAGGTCTCTGTCCTGTAAATTCTGTAAATTGCTCTTAAAATTGATTAGCTGTTTGAATCCTATGGTTACATATGATTAAAAGTTGGCTGAAGTCAGTACTCTTGAAGAGCCAATCAGATTCCAAGAAACACCATTCATTTCAAAATGAATATAATAAATTATTTGAAATTCCTCTATTGGTACTCTCGATCTGGATAAACTATATGCATACCTTGAATGTGGTTGGATGGTGTGCTGTTATCTTCTGCTGATCCTTCGGTTTCGTTTGCCATATCTACCAAAATGTTAACCAACTCTTCATCAATCAACTCATCATTGGCGGTCCTTGAATTATCTAAGTGCACAGCTAGGGAACAAACATATGTGAGTAACAGTAACTGTGTCTTATGCGTGCACAATCCGAACGTGCTTTTTGCGTTACGAATTCGTACACGCCATAATATTTACAAGTAATATTTAGAGGGGCTGTAGAATTAAACTGACGCCTAAATTTCCATGCACATTCAACTGCAAATCGTTTCAAAACTTCTTCTTTTGTGAATTTTAGGGGATCCATTTCCGCGGAAGGGGGTACATATCAGCTACCAGATATGTACCGTAGGGGTCCGAATCAGCTAGCTGATATGGACCGGGGGGTCCATATCCGTGGGGAGTACAAATCCGATGTGACACCGGCTCGACAACGCGACACCATATTTGCATTTTGCACAATTGCAATCAAAAGTACAAGTGAGAAAGAAAAACATGGAAAAACATAGTTTCAATGATGGAAAGTGTATTACTGATTTTGTTTTATTGAGATGTTCTATTGATTTTCAGACCACTTTGGTTGACAGCAGAAATTTAGTAATTTTTTTCTACATTTTGCTAATTTTTTTCATGCTTATTTAGTAATTGCCTTGCAAAATATATGGTCACAGAGTCGCGTCGGCGTAGATTTTTGCTCGACAGTTTGCTGTACGCGTAAAATTTGCCGGCAAAATTATTTATACAATATTTTGTCAATTGAATATTTATTATCATAAATTATTTCAAATATAAAGTTTTCATGGCGTTATATAATACATTAGAAATTTGGAACAACAATCGTGCCACTGTGCCAGAAATTAAGAACGCCACATAACGCCACACCGCCGACACACTCGTGAACGCCAAGTCACCAACACCAGGGCCTTTTTTAAGGATTTTCCCGTGGGGGGCATTTTTTGAAAAGGGACCTTTCTGTGAGATAATATTTTAGAGGGGGATAGCAATGGCTGAAAGCCACGTGTGTGGCAAATATACCACGCATGAATTGGGGGGTCTTCTGGGGGTGTACTCCCCCAGAAAATTTTTGAAATTTGACTCCCGGAAATGTCATTTCCTGCATTCTGAGCGTCCAAATTTGCTCCAAAATTTATCCTAACTGGCTAACTATACTTCTATTTGAAATAAATAAAGGAAGAAACGCACAAAAAGTGAAAAAAATTAACCATCATTTATCATTACTTATCAGAGGAGGATAGCAATGGTCAGGTGTGTGGGGGTGTACTCCCCAAGAAAATTTTTGAAATTTGAACCACGGAAATGCCATTTCCTGCATTCTGAGCATCCAAATTTGCTCTAAAATATATGCTAACTATAGTTGTATTTGAAATAAAAGATGGAAAAATGAACAAAATTAAAAGTAAAAAAGAATATTAACTGTAATTTATCATTACTTATTAGAGGGATAATCCCAAGAAAATTTTTGAAATTTGAAACCGTGAAATGCTATTTCCTGCATTCTGCATGAGCATCCAAAAAATAAAAAAATATTAACAATAATTTATCATTACTTAGTGATAAAAAAAGTAACAATTTAAATCGATTTTGTTAAACAAGAACAAAGGATAAAGCCTAAAACTTACTTTCCGTTTATCTATTTGTTAATCTTCGCTGGATTGTTTATATAATTTTAGGAAAAAGGGACTTTTCCTGGGGGGGGGCAAAATGTGATTTCTTGGGGGGGCACAAGGGGGGACTGGGGGGGGCAAATGCCCCCCCAGCTTGTATGTTAAAAAAGGCCCTGGCCAACACTATACCGTTATATACGCTTTACGCCATTTACGCCACGCCAACAGTTTCAACCGAAAAATTGATTTAGTATTACGCCAAATTTGGCGTAATCTGTAAAATCCTACGCCGGATATATCCGGCGTAACATACGAACTTTCCAGTATGGAGGGGAATCACTATAAAGTATAATTTGACCAATCCCCCACCATTGGGTCAACATATAAGTTAAATAGAGTCTATATGAGTACTTTAGAGTACTGTGGCTCCATGTCCAAGTCCATTTACTCAGTAAGTCCATGTTGAATGTTGATGTTCATATTTTTCGTACCTGAATGCTGTTTATGCAATGTTTAAATTAACGACAACCCTTTCATACAACATTGCACTTCACAAAAATATATTGATAATTTCATATATATGAGCTAGAGAAAAAAAACTCACATATAAAGTTGCCAAGTTCCAGCTGGAGTTCAGGTCTACAGAATCGAATCTTCAGATTGCCAGAAATTCTCACTCCTTCGGGTGTCTTTTCTCATTTTCGCCGTTAAAAATGGTATTCGTTCAATTTCCTTTCGCTAAGAAGACGCAGTGTGCCATTTATTTGCAAAATGCGTGCACAAAATAAAGATTGATCGGTTACTGCGCTTCAAATCGCCGTTTTATTGCCAAAATTTTGCATTTTCCTATCTATTTCCTGATAAAAAATGTGCATGACACTTGCCAGAGGGTCGCGCATGCGCATTAAAAAAGTGGGGACATGATTTGCCTCGAGTTCCGCCTCTGTATATACTTACTCTGTGACCTAGGCCACAGAAGGTCGACTCGAGTAACGCTGCCACGCCATGATTCATCATCAAAATGCTGACGCCATGGTCCTAGCCAGTGCGGGTTTGAGAGGCATTCCCCCCCTGGACATCCGCCATTTTGAATAATATCAGGGGGGCGAATGCCTCTCAAACGCGCACTGGCTAGGACCACGGCGTCAGCATTTGATGACGAATTACGGGTTACGCCAAAATCATAGCAAAATCATAGGAAAAACAAAGAAGTCGGCCTTCTGTGTACCTTCTTCTGTGCCTAGGCCTTCTATTTTTATTTATATTTTTTTAAGATTTAGCGCTTTTTCACATGAAAAGACTGGGACCAGGTGATTTGGGGGCGGGGCGGAGGAATGACACAAGCCTGACGCAACAGCGCTGAATATTAAAAACATATAAACAAGACTAGAAGGCCTAGGTCTAGGCTGACGGTAGTCAATTTCAGGCCCGGGTTTCTATTTTGTGCCCGGGCGTTCTGTGACCCCCGTCCGCGATCAAATCAGATCATGTCAGCGGCTGAAGCAATTCGAATTCGCGCGCGAATTATTGAAATTTGCGCGAAGTACAAAATGGCCCGAAGTGACAGCGAAATATTATAATATTTCTAAAAAACAATTTATCGAATTTTGAAAGAAGGAGCAATTTAATAATAGTAATTTACAATTTTTAACTCCCCTTTGTTGTCTAGTACCTCCACACTTTAATATTAAACTGTGTTGTCTGGTAATTCCACACTTAAAAAATAAAACTGATCCGAACTCTAACCCTAATCTAACCGAAAGGTATTGTATAAAGACAATCTTAGGAAAAATCTTAGAGAAAAAAATATGAGAACGAAAAACAAAAGGTTGGCCATCGCGGGATTTGAACCGCCAATTAACCTGAGTAGCCCGTAGCTCAAGTTGGAAAAGAAGCATGGTGACCCCATAGTTGGAAAAGAAGCATGGTGACCTCCAATTTTTTTTCGTGCATTATTTTACTTGGATCAAAAGTTAACAATTAGCAAAATATAAAAAAATTCTGTAATGCCATTTTTTTGGAAAATACGAAAATGTCATATTCTTCGGTAAAATTTTTTTGACATTACAGAATTTTTTAATTTTTTGTACAATGAAAGTTTTTAGCGGTGCAACACAGCATGCAAAATTTGAACATAGGTCACCAGACAAAATAGAGAGATATAGCGCATTATTTTTCTAAAGGCACGAATACTTGGACCTCATCATGTTTTTTAAAATCACACATGGTCTAGTAACGCTAAATCCCCAAGTGTCGCCAGCTATCTTGGCCACTCGTAGAGCAATCCGATCAACCTCATCAAACAAACTGAAATATGTCATCCCTAAATGCAGAACTATCACCTACCAAAAATCTTTCCTCGTAAGAGCGTGCCGAGTTTGGAATTATCTTGCAGATGAACTGAACCTCACTAATGATACTAGCATTTCTGTATTTAAATCAGATTTGCTCAAGTATTACTTTACATCACTGAACATTAATTATGATCCTGAAAACTCTCGAACATTTAAGAGTATATTTAAGAGTATATTCGCTGTTGCGGTCACCCAGCCGTGGTCATGTACCTACTGTATTTCATTATGTACGTTTGTTTCTGTCATGTAATGTACCAAGAAAGACCCTGGGTACGAGGTTGGTAATGTACTGTTTCATCGGCAAAGTTTATAAATTAAATTAAAATTCTAATGACGTCAGCAATTGACATAAAACGCTATAGAACACGCGCAATGGCGTGATATGGCGCGAGCAACTGCTCACGTCAGGTCATCTTGGAAGTTCTTTCATTTTGTTAATCAGTTTCCGCAACCTGCGCGTAAAAATGATCACCCGGTTTTGAGTTCGCGATTCTTGAGGAGGGTTCTTGTGATAAAAAGGACAGCATTCAGTTTTGGGTATAATTTAATGTGTATTTGTTAAGGTTATTTGCAATTTTACATGCGTGTACGCACGTATGAAAAACGCGTAACTGGAATGCAGCCTTTACTTGCCACTATGGTCACTCAGCTCGGGCAAGCTTTGCCTTTGATTTGCCGACTTTCCGTAGGAAGAATCGCGATAACCGGCGTCTTCACCACATAGCAAATTAATAATAGACTTTCTCTATTCTTGTTTCAACTGAATTTCGAAGCCTAAATACTTGAAATTATAACAGGCGGCATATTTTCGATACGCGAGCAAAATTATTGTTGACATTTGAGTTACGTAATTACTCCGTTAACGAGATTGACCAATGGGAAGCTTTTGCGAAGATTTTTTGGAGAAGAACAAATTAATCATAGGCATTTGGGTAGGCGTTTATTTAACGACGCCCTCTTTTCTCCCGCCCGCACTAAACGCCTGCTACGCAGGCTAGCCGAAATATGGTTGTACGGCATAGACTTTTGTAAAGGTCTATTGTATCGGGCCTATTTATCCCCGAGCCGACGGCGCGAAGCGCCGTGCGAGGGTACTAATTCCCCCCGGCTATTTACACCCGGGGAAACGAAAGCATTAGCGAATTAGTCTAAAGTTCATCAATGATCGTGGGTGTTGGAGTGTTGGGTGCATAGATGGTTGGGTGTGTGGTCATCCTCACTGATCTCAAAAATATGGCGGACTGTCATGAAGGGCGGACACTGATTGGTCCATTTTAAAGTTTGCATTATATAACGACTGCATGACGACAGCGAAATAGCAAACATTTCTCGATTTGATGATTGATAAATTTCCTGCAAATATATTTCATTTTTGCTCGCATTTTTGCAAGATTTTGTAAATTTCAAAAGCTTTCTCAGAAAGAAAGGGCGAAAGAATCGGCTAAAAGAAGGGAGCCAACGTTAACGAAGGTAAGTTTGTTTTAAAGGTGATCTACAGTCCGATCTGCGCATGTGCACAAATGAGCCCACTTTTTATGATAGAAACAGTTTAACTATGTTTTGAGTTCTTGAAAAGACTGATTGTTGTTTCTTGATCATTTATTATACTCTGGAAGCTTGAAAATATAAATAGTTGTCGAATAAAGCTCGATATTTTGGACACAAAAATGTAAACAAAGGCTTTGTTTACATATGGACTGTAGATCACCTTTAAATTTTGATTTTATAATTGCTTTAAATTTATTTAAAGTTATTTGCATGCAAGAATTTGAAATCATTTTATTGCAAACTCAAAGTTTATCGATAAAGCCATTTAATTTATAAAGGCAGTTTAGTTTTATAAAGAACATTTTAAAACGTTTTGCGAAGCGTTTGTAGTTGAATTTTACCTTAATTAAATTGAAGCTCATATTACGTATAATAACATACCTAACATATATATGTTGGGAAATTGATAATTTTGTAATTAAAAGTGATATTTTTAGGCGATTTTTCATTTGTAAGAATATTCTTAAAAAATTATCGTGCTACCATGACAACTACTTCAGATACTTCGGAAAATACAATGGTTTTGTCAGCAAGGCGAGGGTTTCTGCATGCATGTATTTTCTAGTTTATAGGCCTGATCGCAGGTTACTGCGAGAGGGACTAGGTTGTCAGAAGCCATCATTGCCATGCTCATTTCTTGAACGTTCAGGACATTTTGAGAAAATTAGACCGTTCGTTTCCCACCAATTTTATATTTTTGAAAGGCCTGAGGAGGAGGTAGCATACTTGTGGCATTTTTAGCATTGATTTTCTCTGCACACAGATTCGAAGGTAGTTTCGAAATTCATAGGCGTACCGGGCGGTGGGGGGGGGGCGGGGAAGGGGGGCGGTAGCCCCCCCCCCCCAGTTTGTTGGGCAGTCGGGCAATATTCAATCAACAGTCGGGCAATTTTGGTTTATTATCCGGCACAATGGCGAAAACTCGGGCAAATTTCTTCCCGCCCCCCTATTTTTTTCCTTCCGGTACGCCCATGGTTTTGATAAAATATGGTTGCATTCTGCATAATATCGTTTCGTTGAAAAGTATTTCTCTCGTTATCTATAAATTTTATAGTGAAGAGCCAGCGATTTCGGTAAGCGGTTATTGCTACGCGTACTTCTTCTTATCTGGAATAAAACGGATCCAAAACGGAATACAATCACCTTTTCCATAATAGACAATTCCAGCTATCGACTAATTTTTTGTCTAGACACGAAATATACCACTATACCTCAAAAGATCATCCCAAAATTAGTAAAATTGCAAAGTTTGGTTGCGAAATGTTGTCAAATACGGAAAATATAGCCCTGTGAAATGAGCAAATTTTGAGTATTTTAGTATTACGCGCGTTAAAAATAACCATTTTTGAGCCGAAAGAGATCATTATTAGTAAACGCGAAAACCAAAATCTATACTATCACTATAATTTCTCCTCTCTGTCCTCCACAGAGGCTTTCTCGTTATTTTCCAAAGCCGCTAGATGATAAGAGGTGGGAAGGTTCGTCATGTTTCACGCACAAATATATTTCTCTTTGATTTTGACCCAGTCACTGAACCCCAGTCCCTAATCACCTAACCTTACTGAACGTCATAACGATATAAGGTAAAATCAGGCGAAACAGCAAAGCTCCTTTCCGTGTCTGTATGGCTCTATTGCTACTCTAGCGCATGAAAACCTCTGCGGAGAAGAGAGACTACTTCTTTCAATAATTTGTACGAGTACAACACTCGTGCTCTATCTCTCTTCTCTCTGAGTACGAACTTGCATTCATCAGTTGTTGCAAAATTATCACATCCAAAATCTGTCAATAATCTATATCTTCTCACAAAAATCTATGTGACTGTAACATGCCTTATCTGTTTTGAAAAACCTTCCACATTTCCAACAGATATGTGCATTACATTGTCTACAATTTACATGCGAACATCCTTTATTTTTCTCAATCGTAACTGAACATTTAGGACACTCGCGAGTATCCGCTCCTTCCGCCCATTCCTTCAATTGTTGCTCTGACTTCGACAATCCTTCTTTACTCGCTTTATATGCTTCACACGTATCAAATTTGTCATGAGCTGAATCTCCACACTTCTTACACAAACGAATGTTACATTCAGGGCAGGCAAACACGCCTGGAACGGAAGTGACTTCATATACCCAAGAACAATCAGGTGTCGGACAAGGCTTGTAGCTAGTGTTGCCAATCAAAAAACATTCCAACGAAACTCGGTATAGCTTTTGAATTTGTTCTGTATTTAAAAGCGCTACGTAATCTTCCTTGATGGCAGGAGATTCACATTCCTCACACATACACTTTTGAGGGAACAAGTCAGCACTCTTTACTGAATCAAAAACATTGCTAAGATACTGCGTAATACAAGCAGAGCAATACGCATGGCCACACAGAGTGAGAAAATACGGAACTTCAACGGTGTCGGCAAAACAAACAGGACATTCAATATCAACGTTTGTTTTAAGAAATTCTTCTACTTTATTTTGAACTTGACCAACAGCTTCCTTAGCTCCGCGTAGTACAAGTTTTCGACGTCTGATCTCCATGGATGCTTGGCAGTGTTCCTCTTCAACTAGTTTGTTAAGGTCTTTCCCGAAGTGCTTCAAAATCTCTCGGATTGCACCCACGGGTCGATCTGAATGTCGTAAATCGATCTCTAAATGCGTGGTTTTCTGTAGGTCTTCAATTAATTTCTCAATCTGCGTCCGAGTGCGGAGTTTAGCTTCTGATCTGCCCGTTATTTGAATACGACGACCGAAGTTGCTTCTCTGAATGATTACGTTGTTCTTGTTCTGGATCTGATTGACTTTCGTCCGGCCATAACCACTTGACAAAAGCTTCGCGATTCCTGCGTCTTCGATCACCACGACCTCAGGGGTTACTAAATCTGCCACTCTAGCTCCGATAGTTTGGACGACCTGAAAAATACAAAATGAGCATGTGGTGCAATAGATGTAAAAATAAAATGGATCATAAGATTTAGGTAAATGAATGTAATCGCAAACAAATCACGATCCAACGTTTACATTCCTTATTAAATACATGACAAAATTACTGCAATCTGATTGGTTAAGAGGACTGCAATTATTTCATTAATTGCACTCACTAGGAGTGCAATTAATGATTTGAAAAAACAAAATGGCGACTCGCTTTGTAAAAACAAACGAGTCTACCAGGGGCGGATTCAGACCGTTGCAACCGTAGCATATGCTACGGTCAGATTTTCCCTGAGATATATTTTTCCAGGTTGTACCTTTTTTAAAGTTATTAAAAACTAAGACGTTATACTATTTTTAATTGCCGTTATTTTCAATTTTTCATTGAAACTGGGTGCAATTTTTTTAAAATTTACTAAATCATATTGATACAATTTTATCGAGTTTTTATTTCATTTTGGATAATTAAATTCGGGTTTTTCTCAAATTTCCGCCCGAAATACTGCCTGTATTTGCGGGTTTTGCACTAGTACTATATCACATCGTTCTGAAGTCATAGCATTTGCTTCATTGTGATTGGCTTGCTTCGTCTAACCGTAGCAAACCAATCATAGCGCTGTATTTGGAAATTTTTGCAGTGGTCAGATTGAAACTGACCGTTGCAAAAATTCGCAAATACGGCGTGCTGATTGGTTTGCTACGGTCAGACGAAGTAAGCCAATCAGAATGAGGCAAAATGCTACTGTTTGCAATAGTCGCATCGACTTCAGAGCGATGCTGGCTTGTTATTGTCGTGTCGGCTCCTCGTTGTAATCGAATAGTCGGTAAATTTTAATCGCCGCTCGTTCCAAGGAGAACGATATGGCTATGACTCCACGATCTTCTGTGTATAATGAACGAATGTAAACGTGTTTCATTTAACGAAAAGGTGCGCGAAAGAATGCTGATCGAAAGCTTTTGGTGTGCGATTATTGGCATGATTTGCATTTCCCGCGATGTGAACTGTGAAGACAGCGCTGTTTGAATCACCTCCGTGTCAGGTCAGTCAGATGAATAGTATATTAAATATGTAAATAACATATCGAATTTTACACAGTTCATGCGTCTCGAATATATTACCATATATTTGCTGATGAAACGTATTATTATAAAAATGCAGAACAATATCAATGGCCACTCACACTATTTGATAGCCATTGGCATGCCATGTGTGTTTATATTAAGAAATATGTTAGTTAATCTCCTATATATTTTATATCTTAGACTTTGCTCATGTAATTATTAGTTGTAGACCTGTAGTCTATAAAGACTAGTGAGTACGTACTGTAAATGAAATTTATAGAAATAGTTACACTCCGATATATTATATTGTAGTTTACATGTATACTAACAGAGTTTAGAATTACAACAGCTGAGCCTGCTTCCTGGGATAACGTATCATAAATATATGGTTAGATGTTTCAAATCCATGTATTGTATACCTTACTTGTATTAAAATTTGCGTCGTATACTCATTTTCGTTCAGCTTTAAATTCGCGCATTCCAATTTCGCGAAACTTGTTCGCGCAGCTTTAAATTCGCGCAAGTAATTTTCCGTGTTGGTTCCTTTTGGTTTGATTAATAGAACTATAACAACAAATACTTCAATATTTGTCAAAACAAAATTCATGATAACAGTAAAGCCTGGTTCACATATGCCTGCGGCATGCCTGCGACTGTATCATTATGCCTCTACTTGCCGCCGAAATACCGGCAAAGTTGAACTCAAGTCAACTTTCCCGGCCTACCGCCGATGTAACTGTGGCACTGGAGGCAATCGGCGAACAAATGTTCACATAATTTACGTTTTAAAGCTACCACCGGCATCGTCGCCGGTACGTCGCAGGCATATAATTATGTGAACCAGGCTTATAGCGTATAAAGTTCAAACTTTAAAATGTATGGTTTTCATTTGCCTAATACAATAACAATGACAATAACTAATTTTTATTAGCATCCCATATATTACAGGTTCGCATATGGTATTGCCTTACATTATATTATTTACTAACAACGAGTAAATATTACACCGCAAAGCTTTTCGCGTGGATTATATTTCCCGCAGTACTATTATTATTATTTAAAAATATTTTAAAACGGTAGCTCTTCAGGGCTCGTAGGCACCTGCTTTTCAAGAGGCCGTTTATTACAGTATTTACAAGCTATATAAATATAATAACACAAATATACACACAAAAACAGAGAAAACATAACGAACTTAATAATTGCATGCACTACATTTGTATCTAAAAATATCCTATCCTATTTAAATATTTACAAAGTTACCAAAAGGAATCACGTGCCGTCAAGAATACGTTTAAATTTGTTAAGGCTAATGCCTTTTTCTTTTGCTGTAGTTGATAAGTCATTCCAAAGGGATGCAGCTGAATAACTGAAGCTCTTTTTCATAAAATTTGTTTCAGGGTTTCCAAGATCATAGTTGTTATTGTTACTTCTTAAATCATATCTGTCATTTATTTTAATTTTGAACATGTTGCAAATTGATGATGGCATTTTTTCGTTTCGTATTCTGTGCATAAAAATCGATTTAATGGTTTTATAGCGTTGGTTTAAAGGTTGCCAGTCTATAATTCTTTTAAAACATCCTCAGAACTAACTTCATAAGTTTTACCAGTGATGATTCGAGCCGCTCTGTTTTGTAATTTCTGAAGTCTGTTTTTTAAGTAATCACAACAGTTATCCCAAACCAAGCTACAATAATCAAAATGTGATAGCACAATGGCATTATATATTTTTACTAAGGTTGATTTGGGAACAAACTGTTTTATTCGTCGCATCATTCCTATTCCTTTTGAAGTTTTTGTGACAATATTTTGGATTTGATGATTCCATAAAAGATGTTCATCAATAATTACGCCTAAAGTTTTTGATTTGTGAACCCGTTTAATGACTGATTCGCCAAGTTCAATTTTAGGGTCCGTTAGTACTAAGTTTGAAATCCGTTGTCTTGAACCAATAATCATGTATTCAGTTTTATCTTTGTTAAGTGTAAGTTTGTTTGCAAGTAACCATTGGTGTATATTTTCTAAGTCCACGTTAATGCGTTCTTGTAGTTCGTCATTTGTTTTGCCATTGGTTGAAACATTTGTGTCATCGGCAAACATCATGCTTGCTGAAGATGAGGTCAGGCAGTTTGGCAGGTCGTTTATATATAATAAGAAAAGAAGTGGCCCAAGATTAGAACCTTGGGGTATTCCACATTTAACTGTTCTTGTCGTGGACATTGTTTGATCTACCTTACATATTTGAATCCTGCTAGAAAGATAGGACTGGAACCAAGCAAGCGTATGACCTCTTATTCCATAACAATGCATTTTTTTTAACAATATATTATGATCAACACAGTCAAACGCTTTCTTGAGATCCAAAAAATCACTCCATTTAACAAACCCTTATCCATATTCATTAGCCATTGGTTCGTGATGTTAAGTAGAGAAGTTTGTGTAGAGTGATTTTTCCTAAATCTTGTTGTTCTGCAAGAATGTGATTAGTTTCAAGATAAATTTCTAGTTGCTCTGTAACTAATTTCTCATATATTTTAGCAACTGAGGATAGAACCGAGATTGGTCTATAATTATCGCAATTAGTTTTGCTTCCAGCCTTATGAATTGGAGAAATGATAGCAATCTTGAAGTCTTCA
>CACRXK020001879.1:3565-48602 GCA_902702795.2 Paramuricea clavata | reverse complement strand
GAGTTCTGTACAACATCAGATCACATTAAGATGTAGCCCACATTCAAGAACATGTACTACTCTCTGTATGATCTAACCATGCTTAACTTAAGAGAGAGTTCTGTACAACATCAGATCACATTAAGATGTAGCCCACATTCAAGAACATGTACTACTCTCTGTATGATCTAACCATGCTTAACTTAAGAGAGAGTTCTGTACAACATCAGATCACATTAAGATGTAGCCCACATTCAAGAACATGTACTACTCTCTGTATGATCTAACCATGCTTAACTTAAGAGAGAGTTCTGTACAACATCAGATCACATTAAGATGTAGCCCACATTCAAGAACATGTACTACTCTCTGTATGATCTAACCATGCTTAACTTAAGAGAGAGTTCTGTACAACATCAGATCACATTAAGATGTAGCCCACATTCAAGAACATGTACTACTCTCTGTATGATCTAACCATGCTTAACTTAAGAGAGAGTTCTGTACAACATCAGATCACATTAAGAGTAGCCCACATTCAAGAACATGTACTACTCTCTGTATGATCTAACCATGCTTAACTCCGCAATGAGTTCTGTACAACATCAGATCACATTAAGGTAGCCCACATTCAAGAACATGTACTACTCTCTGTATGATCTAACCATGCTTAACTTAAGAGAGAGTTCTGTACAACACCAGATCACATTAAGGTAGCCCACATTCAAGAACATGTACTACTCTCTGTATGATCTAACCATGCTTAACTTAAGAGAGAGTTCTGTACAACATCAGATCACATTCAAGGTAGCCCACATTCAAGAACATGTACTACTCTCTGTATGATCTAACCATGCTTAACTCCGCAATGAGTTCTGTACAACATCAGATCACTTTAAGGTAGCCCACATTCAAGAACATGTACTACTCTCTGTATGATCTAACCATGCTTAACTCTGCAATGAGTTCTGTACAACATCAGATCACTTTAAGGTAGCCCACATTCAAGAACATGTACTAATCTCTGTATGATCTAACCATGCTTAACTCAGCAGTGAGTTCTGTACAACATCAGATCACATTAAGGTAGCCCACATTCAAGAACATGTACTACTCTCTGTATGATCTAACTATGCTTAACTCAGCAGTGAGTTCTGTACAACATCAGATCACATTAAGGTAGCCCACATTCAAGAACATGTACTACTCTCTGCATGATCTAACCATGCTTAATTCAGCAGTGAGTTCTGTACAACATCAGATCACATTAAGATGTAGCCCACATTCAAGAACATGTACTACCTCTGTACGATCTAACCATGCTTAACAGTTAAGCAATGAGTTCTGTACAACATCAGATCACATTAAGGTAGCCCACATTCAAGAACATGTACTACTCTCTGTATGATCTAACCATGCTTAACTTAAGAGAGAGTTCTGTACAACATCCATGCAGTGGCGTAGCTAGCGGTCCTCTTGCAGCTTTAAAAATTGATCATTATCATATTGTTATTTTGTCTCATTTTCTGGTCTTTTTCGTTATTTTTTTTAAAACGTCCGCATTCTATTACATTTACGCAATTTTCCAGCTTGCCGTGTCTGTTACCTAGCAACTGCAACTCTACAAGAGCTCATTTCCGGGCAATATTTTGATTTACACTCGGCGACTCCGTGATTCAGTCCTGCCATTTTCAAATAGCAGGACTTGATCAACGTTTTACTAATTCTGTCGGGATTACTCAAGTTATGAATATGAAAATCAACCATTGATTGTGGAAGCCCCTTGTGATTTGGATATAATTTCTGGCTTCGGCTAAGATATTTTAGCTGACAAAATCCATATGAACAGACTCGATTGAGTATTTTTATATTAAATACAGTATAATCATGAGGAATTACCCGGGAATACAAATATCAGTTGTGAAGCCTGTCGTATTGATATAAAGTATGAATGTATTATTTACTGCCCGTTCACCTGCTCAGTGCTTTATGCATTGAAACACGAGCGCTTATGTACTATTTAAAACACGAATAGGTGTGTTTTATCAGATATAAAACGCGAGGCGCAGCCGAGCATTTCAAAAATATCTGATAAAACACGACGAGTGTTTTGAATAGCTTAAAATACGACTACAAAAGATGCCGTCTCATTAGTATTCTTTATATAAGAATACTAATTAGGATAAACAAAAGTCACTCCACGTGACATATTATGGCTGGCATGATTTGCCACAAGGTTTATGAATTATTTTAAAACACTATATTACAGTGAACGCTACGGTAATTTTAATACCACAGCCATAGGGTACTGAAGTTAGTGAGTTACACCCAGAGAGCCGAAGCGTTATAGTGTACGCCGTATTCAACAGTACACAACAACAATTGTTGAGCTAACGCCATTGTTGACCAAGTGAAAGATCATATTACAGACTTTTTTTTTTATTTTCCCATGTACAATGCAATTATTAATACATTATTGGTATAAATGATATTTTCTTCTTACGTTACTATAACTATTTAAGTTGAAAAACATATATCGAAAAATGATAAAAATACGATTTCAAATTTTTTTTCTAAAAAAGTATAAAAAATTTTCCGTTAATCACACAATTTTTTGATGTTCCCTTTGGAGTATTTCGCCGTAAATTCGCAGGAAATGGCCATTCCAGACTTCTAAAATTAAGCATTACTAAATAGGACCCCCTACAATGTGCGGGTCTAGCTACGCCACTGAGTCAACATCAGATCACTTTATGGTAGCCCACATTCAAGAACATGTACTACCTCTACATGATCTAACCATGTTTAACTCAGGAGTAAGTTCTGTACAACATCAGATCACTTTATGGTAGCCCACATTCATGAACATGTACTACCTCTACATGATCTAACCATGCTTAACTCAGGAGTAAGTTCTGTACAACATCAGATCACGTTATGGTAGCCCACATTCAAGATTCAAGAACATGTACTACCTCTATAGCTGTATGATCTAACCATGCTTAACTCAGGAGTGAGTTCTGTTCAACATCAGATCACTTTACGGTAGCCCCAGTGGGTAGCCCACATTCAAGAACATCTGCTATATGATCTCACCATGCTTAACTCAGTACAGCGATAATTTATTTTCTAGTATATGCCTGCATAGACATAGTACACAGCGATAGAGAAACAAATGAGTTATATTTTAGTGACCAAAATCATGGTAAATAAAAACAGTATGTACTATTTTGAATAGCTTAAAATACGACTACAAAAGAATACTAGGGATCGGAGTCTACGCATGTAAGACGGCGGCGGCGTCAAGGATGACGGCTATAAAACAAAGTGTTTGAAATAAATGATTGTATGGAAATATTTTCTTGTACCTATTGTTTTTAATAATATATTCGGCACATGTAAAGTACGGCGTATCAAACGGGCCTTATAGAAGACGTGAAAATATGCATTTTGCCGTCGAGCTATACTTTTAATTGTTCATTTCTTTTGTGCTATAGGATTAATATTGATAGCCGTCTATATGATTAATATTGATAGCCGCTGCCTTACATGCGTAAACTCCCTATTAATTAGGATGAACAATAAAATAATCATACTAATTAGGATGAACAATTGTATAATCGGCTAATGAAGATGAGTTTTATCAGATATAAAGTCACTCCACGTGACATGTTATGGCTGACATGATTTGCCACAAGGCTTATGAATTTTTAATGAGTATTTTAATTGTTTTAAGTATTCGTGGTCAAATTTATATTTGCACTCTCTTGTTACATTATTTTGACTGAAAGTTTAAAAAACCCCAACGCAAGTTGCTATAGTGTTTAATTCCACATCCAAGTCATGTAGAAAAGATCAAGATATTCAAGTCGAGGATGAATGGACAATGGACATGTTCAAACCGTTTCCAGTATGTTTCAATATAGTTAATATTGCATGCAAAAATGTTAAATAAGTCGTATAGTGTCGACTGTAAACTATTCGCATTATATGCATATCAGTAAAATTCTTCCAGATATATGTTATGATTCAAGGTAGAGCGTGTGTCATTTGAATTCGAAAGCTACAAACTTGGTTAAGCTAGCCTTAACCGAAGCTATATAACTAAAATGCCGAATAGCGGACAGGCGAAATCGGAGTTACCACTGCACATCCAAGACTGCGCGTTCTGCGCTGAGGACAAATTGAACTATTGCATTGTTTGTGTTTCACTTATACTGTACTGTCTAAAAAACGGAATCCAATTTTAGCATTTTAGATTGACGTTTACGGCAAACGTCAAACCCGCTAACGAAGTTTTTGATTTTACAACTCTATTGTAACAGCTTTTACACCAGGTTTAAAATATATTAAACAATTATTAAACTTGTGTTCTTTAGCAATGATTTAAGAAAACAAATTAACCACTAGTCACGTATTCACCAAAGTTGTAAATTAAGATTTGGTGTCTGAAATTGATGTTTGGCGTGTAAATTTTATGCTTGAACTGCTACGAGGGCTTGTAGTCGTAAGCCCGCCGCACACGAGAGCAACTTGCTGAGCTAACCACCTCGCGTGGCAGCTAGCTCAGCTATGTATTTTCACCGCACATGTTGGGAAAACTACTCAACAACATAATTGACAAAATCATTTGCATTTCCTCCATTTTGTCCCAAGTCACATGAAGAAACTATAGTTTCTCATTGGCTAATTGATTCAAACAGCTCAGCACTTAGCTCACAACATCCGCAGACGTTGAGATTTTTCCTCGCCGGAGGTGAAAAATATCAAACACGATAGATATTTTCCTTAAGGCCTCGAGAGTTCAACGCTAAATCTTAATTTACTGTTTTGGTGAATACTTGACTAGTGGTTAATTTGTTTTCTTGAATCATTGTTACATACCACAAGTTTCATAACTGTTTAACATATTTCAAAACTGATGTAAAAGCTGTTATAATAGAGTTGTAAAATCAAAAACTTCGTTAGCAGTTTGACGTTTGCTGAGAACGTCAATCTAAAACTCTGTATAATTACTCGGTGTATGAACCGAACGTATTTTTTTCATAATCTTCAAAAACTCAGGTTGTTGAATGAAAAGCATTTCATCCATTATAGAGAACAATTGAGTACATACGAGTCTGATAAAAAGGTTCGTCGAAATCGCATATTTTCACCGCTGCGCCAAAAATTAAATTAAGCAGTGCATATAACACAAGGAAAAGCAATTAATCACGAATGTGTCATTTTCTTTTTAACAATGAGCTCAGAGCTGGTTTACAAGATATTTATAATAGTTATGCATATGCAGGTATTTTATTAAGTGAAATTCATCAACTAAAGTTTAAATAGTAAAAATAAAAATTAGTAAAATTGCAAAATTTGATTCCGAAATGTTGTAAAATATGGAAAATATAGCCTTGCGAAGTTTGCATATTTTGCATAATGTTTGTATTACGTGCGGAAATTGTTACCATTTTTGAGCCGAAAATGGTAATAATTTCCGCACGTAATATAAATATAAACAAAATTTGCAAACTTTGCAAGATTATGCATGCGTGTATTTTGAGTTTAATAATTTAACACAATAAAAACTCTTTGCATGGTCAGTTTTACTCGAAGTGATAGTATGACCAATTTGTAATTTGACCATTTTGGTGTACTTATTCTCCTTTATGCTATTAGAAGCTATTTTAAATTGCCAGGAGCAGAAGAAAATATTGTGCTTAACAATTTATATTAATAATTTCTAAAGTAGTAAAGGACTCCTTCTTGTCAATATTTTACGCATATGTAGGTTAAGCATACAGGATTTTCATCTATCTCAAATAATAGTAGTGTTGGGACAGTAGCGTTTCAGACTGCAGAGGAGAGTGGGCAGTAAGGCTCCATCATGCACCACCAATCAGGCCAAATCCGCCCATGCTCCATCCAGCCGTAGTTCCGAATCATTGAGTGGTAGTCAGAGCTTGCCTCGGTTATGATAATATACAGACTACTTTTTTTTTTTCTTAGACACTGCTGTTGGTGCTTATCATAACAGAAGCTATAATGTCAACCCCACTACCGAAATCGAAGCGTAAAAGAAAACCACCATCTCACAGACAGAATATACTTAAAGTGCATAACTTCAGTCACAATGCTTTGAAACTGAACACACCAACGAACAGTCGAAAGTATGTGCTGTGGTCGAGAAATGGTCATGTCTATCTCCAAGCAAATAAAAATCTCACGCCGGGCACGAATCGAACGCGTGGACCACGAGGTAAAACTAAACCCTATTTGGCTGTACACTAAAACTAAACTACACATGTGAAAGTCTCACATCTTGTCAAGATGTGCTCGTAACAGGCTTGTTAACAAGTTGTAACAACGTTGTCAAGATTGACACTCACAACTTGTTAACAAGTTTGTTGAGTTCAACAAACTTGTAGCAAGTCTAATACAGGCACCACCTCTCTAATACAGACACCCTCTAATACAGACACTTCTCTAATACGGACATCTCTCTAAACACGAGATCTCTCTGATACGGACATCTCTCTAATACAGACACCACCTCTCCAATACGGACATCTCTCTAATACAGACACCATCTCTCTTATACGGACACCTCTCTAATACAGACACCCTCTAATACAGACATCTCTCTAATTCGGACATCTCTCTAAACACGACATCTCTCTGATACGGACATCTCTCTAATACAGACACCATCTCCTTAATACAGGCACCACCTCTCTAATACAGACACATCTCTAATACTGACACCTCTCTAATAAGGCATCTCTTACTAACAAAAACCTCTCTAATATGGACATCTCTCTGATACGGACATCTAAGACAGACACCACCTCTCCAATACGGACATCTTTCTAATACAAACACCACTTCTCTAATACGGACACCCCTCTAATACAGACACCATCTCTTTAATACAGACACCACCTCTCTAATACAGACACCTCTCTAATACTTACACCTCTCTAATATGGCATCTCTCTAATACAAACACCTCTCTAATACTACCAATTCTCTCTGTCCCTTCTTAAATAGGATCGACTGATAATGATAAATTAGGGGTATTTTAAGCATAGCAGATTTTCATGAATTAAAACGTTGATATTCCTTGTTTTTCAGCGATGTTTGTAGGTGAAATGATGGCGACAGGCATAGTGAGACTTAGAAATACCGCAACAAATAGATATCTCGCTATCAATCAGAGGGGACGGCTTCTATTACAGGTAAATATAACTCATATAATTCATTTAATATTTCACTTGTTGCCAGCTGCACCACAAATCAGCCTATCACGTTTAGTTTAAGCACTACACACGTAAAAACACACAAGTTGTAAAAAATCTGCAGCAGACTTGTACCAATGCTGTTCCAACAACTTGTCAACAGGATATGTTCGCACTGCTTGTTCCCAGCTTGTCGACAAGTTGCCAACGGCTTGTTGACAACTTGCGCAAGATTGTTAAGCTCAACAGACTTGTTACAATTCAACAATTTGTCAACAAGTTGTGAGCGGCAAGCTTGCAGCAACTTGATAGAATAACAGCATTGTTACAACTTGTCGACAGCTCGCTACAAGCCTATTGCGAACACATCGTGTTACAAGTTGTGATATTTTTACGTGTGTAGCTAAATAACAATAAGTGATGAATCTGTCTGGACCTCTCGGGGGAACAGTTTAGAACCTCAGAGGACAACCTGATTCCTTCCTAATTTCGATTTCTTTCTCTCTTCTAGCGAAAGGCTAATGACGATTGTCTGTTTCGTGAAGGAATTGGAGAGCAAAGCTTCAATACCTATGCTTCGTATAAATACTATAAGACGCAAAAATTTGACATTTTTATCGCCGTGAAATATGGTGGGGATATAAAGTCGCCTGTATCGACTGGCATTGGCCAGAAAGCAATAATGTTCAACACGTTGCGAACTTAATAATGGGATAAATATATTGACAAATGAATCTGAGGGAAACAAAGAATACACCAAGAGAAATTTGGTCTATTGGAACACCACACTCTACCGATACATCTTTTACAGTGCCTATCATCCTGAACTCAAATTTAAAACTGGATGTTGTATATGCTTGCGTAAATGAAACCAATGGCAGCCATATTAGACTGACCACTACAAAGCTACTCGCACTAAAATGCTTGTATAAATCCCTGATGTCAAGGATGCTCTATCCAGTGCTAATATAGATCAGTGTATCTGGATGGCGGTATTGTATGGTGTTAGCGAATGGACGTCTGCTGTTAAATGTATTTTTGTGGTATTTATTTAAGACTGAAAATGTGTTACGGGGTGCGTATTTCGTACATTGCCCATTAGATGCAACACAAACACGCTTGCACTCTATACGGTGTATAAAGACAATTTATAATATTATGCATGCCTTGAAAAGGTTAACTTATAATTTAATGTAAATTAGAGTAATATATATATATACACGATGTGTAATATAAAATATTATATGGAGTTTATTATATGAATATGGTGTTGAAACATTCAAACTATAAACAATGGATTGCTGTGTTTTTCCATAGAAGGATTTTGGGCATCTCGGAAATAACTTCCCGTGTCGATGATTTCTAAAAACTCATGTTAATTACATAAACTTTAAGCCTGGTTTCAATATGGTTGTAACTGTCGTGAACGTGTCGTGAAGTGTTTGTCGTGAATGATTTTTATACTTGTTTCCATATGGTTGTAACTGTCGTGAACGTGTCGTGAATGATTTTTATACTTGTTTCAATATGGTTGTAACTGTCGTGAACTGTTTGTCGTGAATGATTTTTATGCTTGTTTCAATATGGTTGTAACTGTCGTGAACGTGTCGTGAAGTGTTTGTCGTGAATGATTTTTATACTTGTTTCAATATGGTTGTAACTGTCGTGAACGTGTCGTGAAGTGTTTGTCGTGAATGATTTTTATGCTTGTTTCAATATGGTTGTAACTGTCGTGAACGTGTCGTGAAGTGTTTGTCGTGAATGATTTTTATGCTTGTTTCAATATAGTTGTAACTGTCGTGAACGTGTCGTGAAGTGTTTGTCGTGAATGATTTTTATACTTGTTTCAATATGGTTGTAACTGTCGTGAACGTGTCGTGAATGATTTTTATGCTTGTTTCGATATGGTTGTAACTGTCGTGAACGTGTCGTGAATGATTTTTATGCTTGTTTCAATATGGTTGTAACTGTCGTGAACGTGTCGTGAAGTGTTTGTCGTGAATGATTTTTATACTTGTTTCCATATGGTTGTAACTGTCGTGAACGTGTCGTGAAGTGTTTGTCGTGAATTATTTTTATACTTGTTTCAATATGGTTGTAACTGTCGTGAACGTGTCGTGAAGTGTTTGTCGTGAATTATTATTTTTATACTTGTTTCAATATGGTTGTAACTGTCGTGAACGTGTCGTGAAGTGTTTGTCGTGAATTATTTTTATACTTGTTTCAATATGGTTGTAACTGTCGTGAACGTGTCGTGAATGATTTTTATGCTTGTTTCGATATGGTTGTAACTGTCGTGAACGTGTCGTGAAGTGTTTGTCGTGAATGATTTTTATACTTGTTTCAATATGGTTGTAACTGTCGTGAACGTGTCGTGAAGTGTTTGTCGTGAATGATTTTTATACTTGTTTCCATATGGTTGTAACTGTCGTGAACGTGTCGTGAAGTGTTTGTCGTGAATTATTTTTATACTTGTTTCAATATGGTTGTAACTGTCGTGAACGTGTCGTGAAGTGTTTGTCGTGAATTATTTTTATACTTGTTTCAATAATTGTAACTGTTGTAACAATGTTGCAAGTTAATTTCGTACCCAGGGATCGTACAAGCAGCTGGCGGCAGTTTAAAAAGACAAACACGGTCCCCCACAAAGAGGACCATTGACCCCCCTGATTGTCGCAAAACTGTTGTCACGCTGTCGTTTTTCTGTTGCCATTAAAACATAAACGTCACGACACGTTTTTAGCCTGTCGCAACTGTCGTCCCGATAGAACCCGAGCCTATCTCAACGACACTGTTGTACTAACTACCGTGAACTGTTGCCAGCGTGTCGCGACGAGACTTTCTTCATGTTTCCATTTGGTCGCGAACACTACCTTAATTGACGACAGTTACGACACGTTCGCGACAGCTACGACCATATGGAAACCAGGCTTAGGCTGATTTTCTCGGCTTAGACAACGTCGATTTTTAAAATTACTTCGCCAATGAACTCATAAGATGGGTCGTTTTTCAAGCCATTTTAGGCCTGTTTCAAACGTGTACCGAACGCATTAAGAGGCAATGAAAAGTGTTCAAAACCTAAAATCTCTTTGGCGTTCCTCTCAAAATTACTTTGTTTCAGCCTTATTCTCTAGTTTATACAGTTAGCTACCTTTTTAAATGCATCTGCCGGTTGAGAAACATAAAATAATAGTTAAAAATTGTCAATTAAAATACAATTATCAATGATGCTTTAAAATTGACGCCTGCATATTTGCAGCCATATAAGCAAACTTACTGAACTTCAAACATCATTTTCTCTTTGGCGTGTCATCTAAAATCTCTTCATTTTAGCATTATTTTACAGATAAGGCACTAAACATACTTTTTAAGTTCGTTTGCCGATTGAGAAACGTGTCGAAAAATAGAAATTTTGAATTTAGTCATAACCACAAGTGCTATATTATACGCATTAGTTTTGAGCGCGTGTTACGTAACACACAAAAACATTTGAAAATGGTAGAAGCGTAACCAGGATTATTCATATTAATAGTTTGGACGTTCTCTGGTTTATAACATCGGGTCTAACATCGGTTTATAACGGGTCTAACATCGCTAAACATCGCTTCTCTGGTTTATAACGGGTCTAACATCGCTAAACATGCTTGGTCAAATAATCATAAAATAGACTTTGAAAACAGCAAAATCATCGACAAAGGAAACTACTGTCATAGATCAACCCTCGAAAGTTGGCACACTGCGATTACAACTAATGCTGACAATAACTCGAAACATTTGCCTGAACAATACCGGTTTCTCTTAAAAAGATCTTGAACAGTTTATAATCTATTTTTCTTGTTAATATAATATCATCATATATATATATATATAATGTAGGCGGAGCGGAAGTCTGCGGAACTGTTTAATTGTTTTTGTATGTAATTGTAAACCAATGTTTTTCCATGTAATTCATTATCACTTGCCCGTTGAAGACTGCAGACTGGCAGTCTAAAGCTCGTTTCAATAAATTTTTATAAACCAGAGAACGTCCAAACTATTAACACAAAAACATCTCCTCTTAAAAACAATAGATAATCAGCTGAAATGCTCATTATCTATTGTTCGCCTCGTGTTTTTATCTGATAAAACACTCCTACGCGTGCTTTAAATAGTACATAAATCGCTCGTGAATACGTGATCATGAAGACATGGTCTTAAACAATACATTGAGCGTAATTACAGCTGATTGACTTCACATGTGTTATTAGAAAGCCAAGCCAAGGTCATTAGTTCTATTATTTACTTACATGTTAATTGACACATTTAGCAAACGACGGGACTCTTCTGTCATACAGCGTTCTAAAGAGGAAAGAAAATCTATAATATTAGATGTCAATGGCTTAATTGTTATTTAGTTTATTATTTCAATCTCTTGCTGCTTGTCTAAAAGTCTTTCAAAATATTCAAAACAAAGAGCAATAAACCTATAAAGTACAAAAAAGGGCTAAACTGCTGTGGCTAAAGAACCGTTTCTCAATAAGGTTTTGTTGGCGTAAATCGAAAATACAAGGTAAATTTTACAATGTTTTTAACTATTATTTTAAAAACAGTGAATAATATTTTGTGTTTTGAACATGCGAAGAACTGCAAATTTTATTTGTAGATGGGCAAGAGGAATTTGACACCATCTGAAACAAAAATACTATTATAAGGCAGCGACAGATTTATAGATTCTTTTCCAAAATTTATGTCTGTGTTTGCTTACTCTAGAATACTACCTACACTGGACCACCATGTTTGAGATATCTTTCTCAAGTATAGTTCAGACACAAACCACGGCAGCTTATTCTAGAATACTACCTACACTGGACCACACCGTTTGATAATTGAGATATCTTTTTCATATGAAGTTCAAATACGTAATAACATTAAGCCCTTGGCAAAACAATGAGTTACCAAAAGGCATGGTGAACAGTGGGATTTTCAAAACAATGAAAAGCAGTCCGATCACTTGATCCGCTAAGTTTTATGGAAATAGGCTCTTTGTAATTAACTAAAAATAGTTGAGAACAATAAAGGACTGTAGATCATGCATGGTGAGCTGCGAGATTCGCAAACAAAGCAGTACGACAAAGGACAGCATTTTTCTTCCCCTGCAGAATTGTTATACAACGCGTTTTTATGCAAAGAACCACCTGTTAAGGGTCGTAAAGCAAAGAACCATTTGTTGAGGAATAAGGGTCTGTTAAATCTTTGCATTCTTTTCATTAAATGGAGGAAATTTGCAATTTGTTGATAAAATAGAATTGAGAGATGATGTTTCATGTAAACTCGTTTTTTACAAGAAATGAGCAGGTACATTACATTCGAGAAGATTAATGAAAAATCGCACACGTGTTTGGCGAAATATTTATAATACCGCGAGTGCCCATGCAGCACGGGCGGTATTATAAATATAGCCTGCGAACAGGCTATTATAAATATTTCGCCAAACACATGCAAGTGTGATTTTTCATTAATACTTCGAGAACAAGTGTAATTTCCTATTAATATCATTTTATAGTCAATTTTACTCGAGCAATCAATGATATATAAGAAACATTGTATTATATGTATATTCAAGCAAGCAAAGACATTGAGAGCAATTTCTGACATTAATTTTCAATTCACACCTGTAAAAACTTCTTTTTTCTTCGTTATGAAAGCATAAATAAGAGCTCAGAAAATATAAATTTTCAATGTGTTTATTTAGATTTTGACATTTTGTGTTTAATCCACGCGGGCTCGTATATTCGTGCCGATCAATCTTTAATACGCACACTGTGCGTACTGTTGTTTATAAATCGACTAAAATGATATTAGCTAGCCTGCGTAGCAGCTGGTTTTTTGCCGGTTTTTTGCAGCCGGTTTTTTGAGTCTTGGGGGAGGACTTGAGAGATATTAGTGGGAAAATGACAAATTTCGAAGTCAAATTTAAGGTAGCGAAATTTGCATATTCCGCGTGGTTTTGCGTCAGCTCCATATACCCTATATACATGCAATGCTCTCCATCAGGGAGTACGTTACGCATGTAAGACGGCGACGTCAGGACGATGGCTATCAACCATGCATAGATATCTTATATACACTAGATAGCGCATCTCTTTTAGTAAAATTGAAGCCAAGAATATTCCAGCGATGACCCCATTTGAATAGATGGCGGCCATGTTGGAGTTCCACACTCGCTAATAAACGCTTTTAAAACAACAATAACTTTCATCATTTGAATAGTTTGAAAATGTAATTGGAATAGGTTTAACTTAATGTTTGAGTTTCCTGTTTAAGAAATAGAAAATATACAAGTCTTCTCATTTCATGGGAATATCCTGAGTCTGCAATCACGGCTTCAATTTTTGTATTGCAGAATAATTAGATGCACTATCTAGTGTATATAAGATATCTATGCTATTGTTTGTGAAAACACCAAATTTCTTTGTTTTGAAAGCGCGTCGTCGAGCCGGCCGTGCTGTAAACTCACTAATAGCGAACATCTAGTATGTGGGCGTGACAAAAAGACAGTTACTTAAGCTTTTCTTTTGGATTTGTCACCAGTTTAGTTTGTTTTTCACCTGTATCTTTCTTTGTTGACAAAAATAATCGATATTTTTTTACCCGTGTGCTGACCCTGCGTACTAGATTTACGACATCTTAAGCTCTTTTGATAACAGGGTGTGCCTGCATGTTACAGTATAATTAGCTAAAATACCTCCCATGCATTATCCCGTACATTCCTGTTTTCAGGAAAAACTTAAAAAGCTTATCTACATATCTTAACAGCGTTCCTGGAAATCTCAGCCCACACAGATAATTAAGTGCATAGCTGAGAATTTCTATCCTTGACCAACCCTATAAGGTCACGGTATACTCGACTGGGAGCACATTAAAGATTAGAATTAATTTCGCCGATCATGGAATTAATTTTATTGATAATCTTGAAATAAATAATTCATTTAACTACCAAGATCTTTTTATGTGACTTTGGTAGCTAAATACAGTTTTGAGCTTCTTACAATTTTTGAAAAGTTAAGTGATTATAAGAGGCAATTGTTTTTCTATGTCGCCTATTTGCGATAAAAAGTGTTAAAAACCTAAAATCTTTTTGGCATCTCAAAATTGTTTTGTTTTAGTTTTATTCTCTAGTTTATACAGTTAGCTACCATTTTAAATGCATTTTCCGGTTGACAAACATAAAATAACAGTCAATTATAAATACAATTATCAATGAAAGTGACGCCATATTTATACAACAATATAAGCAAAACATACTGAACTTCAAAAGTCATTTTCTCTTTGGCGTGTCATCTAAAATCTCTTCATTTTAGCATTATTTTACAGATAAAGAACTAAACATACTTTTTAAGGTTGTTTGCCGATTGAGAAACGTGTCTAAAAATAAAAATTTTGAATGCAGTCATAATATAGTTTTGAGCGCGTGCTACGTAAGGTTACACATACATTACGTAACTTAATTACAGTAGCTTACTTAATTCGAGTTTCGGCATACGGGATTATGTATAATGTAATGTAGACTTGTAGCGTTAGTTTTATGTCAATGATGAATTTATGTGCATATCCTATATACCAAATTTGGTATTTATGTGGATTAAATATTATTACTATTACATTATTACTACAGATATATAATCAGCTTTTCTTATTAAAAAGCACGTCCCATACATTCCTGTGAATTCCAGGAAAAAACTAGAAAGCTTATGCACGCCTTATCATCATAATTATTTCCTGAATTTCTCGTATCCTTGATCAACCTCTAAGAAAGGTCGATACTCGACTGAGAGAACATAAGCTTTATTAAGTATACTAAAGCCAGTTTAACAACTATCAGGCTATATAATCTAACAAATGAGCTTAATGTGCTTATACCCGGTGGTGAACGTGCGTGCGTGCGTCATTTTTGAATTACAGAATAATTAGATGCACTATCTAGTGTATATAAGATATCTATGGCTCTAACCAATTGAGCTCCAGTTGTCGAGCTGTAACATGGTGTTCGCGAACATCTTAAGTGTTCAAGCTATGATACCCAAAGTAACCAGAAAAGAATGAGGAAGTTTCACCTTGGGAGATTCCCTCTGCTCTTAAGAAGTTAATTTCCCTGTCCTTAAGCTTGGAATGTTTGTGGTTAAATATGGAATGTGCTTAATATATTAATTACTGATATTACACCGCACTGCCAGGATGTAATTTTAATAGTAAACATGCATGCAGTAAATAGTACATAAGCTCGCGGTTAGAGCTCGACAACTGGCCTCTGTAGCTCAGTTGGTTAGAGCTCGACAACTGGCCTCTGTAGCTCAGTTGGTTAGAGCTCGACAACTGGACACTGTAGCTCAGTTGGTTAGACCGCTGCACCGGAATCGCAGGGCCTGTTCGATTCCTGCGGGAGAGCCTGTAGTTGCATTGTTTGCAACGCTCCTGGTTAGGTATAAAATGTACAGTAATGTGCGTATTTGTATAGCCCCACTGCCCCAGCGAGTTAACGCTCCGTCTTGTTATATAGTAGAGAGTGAGATACTTAAAAATACACAGTGAGATATTTTCCATATCTTCACTAGTGAAGATATCGATCACGTGACTTTTTCCAATTTACTTTTGAGCGTGAAATTTCACAATTTTTTGCTTGGGACTATATAATAAACAGAACATTACACGGTGGCTTGAAGATATGACTTTTATCTTCTCGTGCATGTTAAAAACAATATTTTACTCACTCGCTGCGCTCGTTCGTAAAATATTGTTTTCACCACTCGAAGATAAAAGTCATATCCGAGACGAAGTCAAACTAAATATTTCCGTCGGGAGCACACATTAAGTGTTTAATATTTAACAAATGTAAAACATTTTCCGTGTTGATATACAGTTATATCAACACGAGTGGAAATTGGGAAAACGAGAAATTGTGTGGAAACACGACGCCCGAAGGGCGGAGTGTTTTCACACAATTTCGAGTTTTCGCAATTTCCACGAGTGTTGATATAACTATATATCAATACGGAAAAAATGTTTTATATTTGTTTTATAATATAGCACAAAGAAACATAAAGAAAGAAATTTTCCGACGTTTCCGTGTTGACATTGAGTTATATCAACACGGCTCTTAGCCAATCAGCGTTCAGAATTTACAAATGCTATATTATAATTATAATTATCCGGTGATCAAATTGCAGCTAAGGGACTGGTCATTATTTATGGCGGGGGGTGGCACCGAAGAGAAATGTTTTTCTTGGTAAAAATATTCCTGATCCAACCATTAAATTCAAAAATTTCTCTATACACAACATCAAAATGAATTAAAAAATAAATACCCACCCATTGCAAAAAACTTTACAAAAGAATAACATTCACTTGTCACACATGTCCTTTACCACTTCTGCGACACGAGTTAAATAACTGCTTGTGCAATTTTCTACAGTGTAAAGTTTCATGTTGTCTGCAGATGTACGTTTGTGGAGACACCATTTGCCTCCTGACAAATCGGAAAATGATCAAGATATAGTGGCTCCGATTGATTTACATATTGTATTGACTAATGTCACTAACATTGCTTTTTATTCTTCAATATTCGAGTGAGTTATGCTTTGGAAATGACAATAAATTTCTGTTACCCCAACCCTGGAGTTTTACCCAACCGCTTTTACTCACTCAAATTTTGTTTATCCAACCCAAAACTCTTCGGTGCTACCCATAAATAGAATATAGATTACGTAACTCGATCTGACATAATAGGTCTCACTCTAGCCTCCTCCGCAGGCAACTATTTGGCAAAAATTGACAAAAGTATTATGAATAAAAAATTGGCAAAAATGTGTTTGTTTATGCAAAAAATGCTCGCTTCATAGTTACATGTGTATTGTTTTCAGTTTGCCAAATCAAGCATGCAATATATTGCAAGCATTTCAATAGGCAATTCCAGCTTTTAGTTTATGCCTGCAGGGGATGCTGAAAAATTTCAGTAAAAACTACCAAAACAACCGAAATATTTCAATAATTACAAGTATAAGCTATCACTCCGTGTTTACACGGCCACCATTTTTATTTTTTCAGCATAATCAGCAATGTGATACCTTACTTCCCATCGTCCCCTGCATGCATAAACTAAAAGCTGGAATTCCCTATTGAGCATAGGGGAGGAGGGGAAGTTGGGGGTTCATATATTATATTCTATATATTTTACTATTTTATATATCACGCCCCTCCTGTAAATCAGCTTTCAGTTGTGCGAGGCTAGCGAGCTTTTTTCATTTTAAATAAAATTGATTGATGATGTAATAGCACGACGTAATATACGCATAATTTGATATTATTTTGTAAACAACTACATAATTCAGCTGTAAAGCTGCGAGGTTTTTGAATATTTAACAATTATCCGCCGAAGGCGAGGTGATTATCGGGGAACATTCCCCGAGACGACGTCGAGGTGAATATTCCCCGATAATCACCGAGCCTGAGGCGAATAATTGTTTTAGTATTTTTACACAAGTCTTTTGTGTTGTTTTTTTGGAACTGAATTTATTTTAATTTCGCTTATTTCTTTATCAGTAACTTCCACAAAACAGCTAGTCGCCATTTTGAAAATTTCGATTTTTATACGTCAAATTTGACCAATCAACTTCCAGGATTTGTTTTATTTACTTGTGCAAAGATACTAAAACTTATTACTTAGTATAGGTACTAAATCATGCGATGTTGCTCATACAATTAGGGATTAATAGTACGAGTGATGTTTGGAAATTTTGTCAAAATTGGACGAGCCAGATCATGTTTATTATTAGCATATGACAAAATTGGATACTTCTCCGTCAACATCATATTCTCTCGCCAAATCCCAGTCCTGCCAGACTTTCAACCAAAATTTGGTACTTTTGTTCGTATTTTCATTTAGTTCTTTTGTTAAAGCAAAATTTGGTGCTTTTGTTCGTATTTTCATCTAGTTCCTCAAAGGCAATTTCATTTCACATTTGTGTTCAAAATACCTTTCCGCCATTTTGTTTGTTTTGGGAAAATCAATCAGCATCCAGTAATTTTGTCATGCTAATAATAAATAAGTAAAGAAAAATATTTCTTCGAATTGGGCATGGTGAAGATTGACGAAACAGGACGACTTAAAGAACCGAACAAACCGAGTAGTAGTACTTGGAATATTCGAAAACTACAAGAAACACAGTCCAGTGTTGACGAGCACCATATCAAGATCTATTTCATGGAATTGGCAGAGCGACCCGCAATGAAGATGAGATTCAGCTACATCTACCAATGGATGAAGATGGTGAAGCAGTTGCACAGAAACCAAGACGAATAAAACCTCTGAATGAGAATAGAGCCTCACCAGAATGGAACCTCTCCAGAAACGTCTCCAAGAATTTGTGGAACACGACATCATGGAGAAAGTTCCCGTGAACCTATAACATGGTGTTCTCCTATGGTCGTACAACCTAAACTAAAGAATCCCAGAGACATACGCCTCAGATTTACGAACACTGTATAAATCCATGTTACGAACTCGCCAAGTTCAAGCACCCACTACAGCAGAGTTTATTGCAGCATTTTCAGCAAATTGGACCTCAACCATAGGTACCAACAGTTTGTCATTGATCCCTAGTCCAGATAAGCCAAGACATTTTCAACGCCATGGGGAAATTACCGATACGAACGTCTTGAGTTTGGTGGAGTCGACAGTCAAGACCTATTCGATAGTGAGATGGCAAAGATCGTATTGGGAATTCCCAGGACACGGAACAATCGTGATATTATGATTGGGGGTGTAGATCTTGCTGACCACGACAAGAACCTGAAGATGGTGCTTGGACGACTGGTTGCATACCTTTTTCGGTACATCCATCGATTCTCAGGTATATGCGAGCCTCTAAGAAGACTGGCCAAAGCCAACACCAAGTTCGAGTGGGATCCAGAGACACAACGAGCATTTGACGACCTGAAAACAGCGCTAACAACAGAACAGTACCAGTTTTAATTCCATTTCAACCAGGACGAGAAACCTTAGTTATTGTCGACGGTAGTCCAGAGGGCCTCGGTGGAGCCTTACTCCAAAAGACAGCAGATGGATTTCAGCCGGTCCATTACGTCAGCTAAACACTGACCGACACAGAGAAACGCTATACTCAAATCGAAAGAGAGGCATTAGCAGCTGAATTTTCCACAAGTCGATTGCAGATGTTCTTACTCGGAGCACCAAAATTCAAGCTAGCGACTGACCACAAACTTTTACTTCCACAAACTTTTACTTCCTCTTCTTAACAACCCCAAAGCGAAAATTCCACCAAGAATTGAAAGAATTATAATCAAGATGCAGAACCTGGATTTTGAAGCTATCCACAGACCAGGAAAAAGCAACATGGCCCACTATTTATCACGACACCCACTTCCAGAAACTGGCAAAGACCACATTGAGAATCATGTGAACGCAGTGATCCAAGCAGATCACGCCGTAATCTGGTCGAAAATCAAGAAAGCTATTGCAGAAGACAAGGAATTGTACGAACTGATCGAAACGATTGAAACCGGAAATTGGAATGAACCACTTTCCTGAGAAATTACAACCATGGTCACAACCCGAGGTTGCCATGGTCACTCTCGGTAATCCAAATCGGTTACTGTATTCTGTGTCCTTCTCACACATATGCCAACCGCAAATCCCTGCTGACGAGTCCATGAAGGACGAAACGCCGCACAGAGGGATACTGAATTTTACACATATAACCATCTCATTTTATGTCACAAAAGTGTAGACTGTAGTGTGAAATATGATAATGTGATGGCCTCGTGTTGTTGGCACAATGTATTACTATTAAAAATTATGTTGCATTTGATGAAACTTAGGATAACAAATAAAAAACAACCATGCACTTGTTACTTGCATAAATGTGAACCTAAGAAAATAAGTACTGCATGACTACAGGTGTAGATTTATGAAACATAAAATTGGAGATGCGTGTATTAAAATTGTAACGGAAAAATATATCCTGTAGTGTAAAAAATATGATCCGATCCTTATAAGGTATATATCATCGCGCTGTACTACAGTAAAAAGCTTGTATTTGTTGTATGGAGGCATGTAGTGAAAATAAGCGAGAGAATTATTACTAGGACACCAATATGGTACTCAATATGCCGTACTCAGGCAGTCAACGTGTATAGATGTATAGCTATACATATATAATTATAAGTAGCTATATTCAACATTCAGCAAACAATAGGTTTTTATAAAATATAAAACAACGGTAACTCCGAAAATAAACATTTTAATATTGTTAAAATAATAATATTAAAAAAATAATAATATTATTTTAATATTATTTATTTGAACATTAAAATGTTTATTTATTGGTTTTTATATTACATGCATGTATTGTAGACCTTGGCATGAAAACAATATGTATATATAGGTATAGTATACGATCTCTTGACATATTGTTATTGATATTACCTTCAAAAACTCATTAACAATTCATGAAGCAATTATCCAATCTTGAGTAAGAAATTAGTCACGTGCATACGTCTTTATACCAGCTAAAGAACACTTTAACAAAAGACCATTGTTATGCAAACTATATAAAGATTTTTATATAAAGATTTTTATATAAAGATTTTTATATAAAGATTTTTATATAAAGATTTGACTTATTATGCATACGTTTTTGCCGTCATTTAAAAAACTCGCGGGTCGTGTTTTATTAGGTCTAAAGCCACTCGCGCTGCGCGCTCGTGGCTTTAAACCTAATAAAACACTCCTGCTCGTTTTTTAAATAGTACATACAGCCACCGTATATTTATGACTCGTGTTTTTTATGTGCATATAGTCTCTCAGTATGAAGCTCTTGTGCCAGAAATATGTGCCATATTTTTCTGGCAGGTTATGAAGATGTGCCATCTTTTCTTAACCAGTGGAATCTGTAGCAGAATATGCGCGTATGAGGTCCTACTTTATAGTGAAAACTGTTGTGCTAGAAATATGTGCGATATTTTGCTGGCAGGTTATGAAGATGTGCCATCTTTTCTTAACCAGTGGAAGCTATAGAACGTCCTCAAATGATTAAAATGAAACCATATTTGCTATATATAATTCAAAATCAATTTCACAGGTCAAAACAGTCTACAGTATGCCCATGCAATATATGTGTGCCATTTTCAGCTCTGAATACGAGAGTCTAATCTTCGCGTCTTTTTGTCGCGCCTTTTTTTCGCGCCTTCTTTTCGCGCCTTTTTTTTGCGTCTTGCGCCATTTTTTCGCATCTTTTTTTCTATGCTTGTTTCGCGCCTTTTTTTTATTAGTCCACTGATCTGAAATAAGACTGGATAACGCATCTATAGTAAGCAAAAGTGAGTCACCGGCAGTCACCCGATTCTGGGCCCCCACTTTTGTATAGATTTGTATTACAGTATGGTTGTTGTTCGCGTTTTTTGCCTTGGCTACGTTTCTGACAGGAACAGAAGCATACAAGGGGAAAAAATTTGGAGTATTACGGCTTTATAACGCGAGGGTATATTTTGACTTGACTGAGGGTATATTTTGACTTGAGAGGGTATAAACTATAATTAAACTTGTATGAATGATATGTATGTTTTCTCAAATATTGCGTGTTGTTTAATATATCATAGGACGCAGCAGTATAGTCTATAATACATTTATGAAAACGTAAAGACCGATCAAGGAGTGCATGAACATCATTAATATATTTAATTTATGTTCCATCTGAGTGGTTTATGCGCAAACTTTGTTAGTGACTTAAGATCTATACCTGTCCTTCGATAAGCTGCAAAGAGCCGAGTTATAGAATACAATACAGCTAGCTAGAACACCCACAGAGCCGAAGCTCCAATAACGGGTTCCCCGCGTGAGTTGTAAAATACATAGAAATATTGTATACAAAGAGTTAACACTAAATAGTGCATCACAACAAAAAACAACAAAAGTCATCACATAATATAAAGAAAGGGAACTAGCAGCACAAAGTGTCACTGAGTGAATCCAAAGGACGGGCTTTGTGACATTTGACACAAACAGTCTTGTATGTGTGCGGCAATTCCGGGTTCAGAACATTAGAAGTTAATAAAAAATAGATAAATAGGTTGTAATGAGATAAAGAGTGCGTTCAAAATACCAACAAGAACTAGAACCATTATTGTATGGTTCTCATTTGCTAGACTTGCCACAAGTCGACTTCGAAGAAACGCATTTCGTTCGAGGTCGACTTGTGGCAAGTCTACTCATTTGCCTAATACAATAATAACATTAGTTCGACGCGAATTTTAATACAAGTATGGTATCATATTTCATAATATAACAAACAATGTAAACTAGCCATACATTTTGCCGAACATAACTTCGGCCCCTTTGGACATATCTCTTTCGTAATAATATTATTGGAACCAGAATCGAAAACACTATTTATAGTGTTATTTTCAAGCTTGTGTCTTGAGATTTTCATCTTTTATTTCGGTATTTACAGAATATTTATATTTTTAGCGCGGCCCATGCGTGGCGCGTGCGTGCGAGTAAAAACCAGATATTTTGAAAAATTCAAAATAAATATTCCTACTCTGTGCGGTATTCAAACGAAACTTTGTACATGAAAGAGCTTGAATACAAGATGTATTTTACTCACATTGACTCTCAGCAAATTCTGAAGAGTTACTAAAGAATACTAAAGCAGGGTGCATTGCCTGTTAATGGGTTAATAAGAGACATTGGCATGCAGATGTGTTTGTTAACCCAGTACTCTGCCACTAACAAGTAAAATCGTCTGGCGTTACACAGTGTAAATTAGTCTGGCGTTAGCCAGAGTTAATACTAAAGTAGTGTGCATTGGCAGCTAATAGGTTATTAGACCTTAATATCCACTTTTGACCCAATGTCTTCATTTTCATGTTGGCTATTTACTCGTATTCCGTGCACACAATTTAAGAATGAGTTTATGAACGAGAAACAAATTTGTGCAGGAAACATTGGGGATATAACCGAGAATTGTCTAGAAGTATAAATTTTTGCATTCAGTTCATATGCCAAAAAGGCAGCACTTTCCTTGCGAGAGCAGCTCCTAGTTATAGATTTGCACCATTACGTCTCCCGAAAAGGTCTTTTATTTTTTTAAGAAGTCCATAAAATTTGCTTGCGGTTAAAGATTTGTATTCCTGCCTTTTGCACCATAGCACGTATGTCGTTATTTTCAGGCCAGTGTGAACGCCTGAGCAGGCGTCTTGTTAACTGTTAACTGTTAACTGTTAAATCTGAGTATAGAAGTTTATTTATTTAATTTAAACACATGAAATTCACCAATTTCCTTTGTTAAAACAAAAAATATTTTGAGATGGTATTATGAAAATATCACAGGTGAGAAATTTTCAAATGCAGTATATATACGAGAACTGGCAGGGCAAACTATATCAGAATAATTATATAGGCTCTTGATTGCGGGCCGAGTGCATGTTAATTACTTTCAAACGAGAACGGAACTACTAATTGCAAAGGAGTGGTTTAATAATCCTGGCTCAGAGGTGGCCTAAGGTGTAGCTTACATCACTATATATATTTGCTGTTACAAAGATTGCACGGGAGACTTATATATACAACCTATATATATACTGAGCAATTCAAGATGACTTATACTCAGGTTAGTATAATTATATATGTACAGTATATCAGATCGACCGAGCGCGACCTCGAATATGCATGTTATTATAGCGACGTACAAATATACTGCAATAGCTTATCCAAGACGATTCCTCATGAATTTTACTAACCGCGATGACAAAGAAAAAGGATTTTTTTACAGAACGAAGCAGTTCTATAGATGCAGTGTTAACGAATCAGAGCTCGTATACCACGAGTGTTATGTAGTAGGCGATGAAAAATATAATTCGCAAGATAGGATGCAGAATTTAACAACTCGAACGATATACTAGAAAATTCTTCGTAACCTCAAAGTGTCTTCGCTCCAAAGGTCCAATTTTGTTCCATATTATTAAGGTATAAATATATAGTTAGATTCTTCTTTCAAGCAAATTTTTGAATTATATTTTTATATCTGATAGAAATACAGTGCAGAAAATTATCATCTGTATGTAAAGCAATATATGCATGAATATAATATTATTCACTGTATATGCATGTATTTGAATGCGATTTATAGCTATAGAAAGATAGCTATAATAGCCTATACATACCAGATACAAATTTCGAAGATTTCGAAAAATTTGAACTTAATTTTAGTTACGTAAAAACTTCAACATGATATTTCTATTTCTTTATTTATACTTCAACATGATATTAGATTGTCGAATTTCGAAATAAGCAGAAAATATAACATTATATATATTGCCATACATGTCTCATTGTACGAATACTATATTTGTATCTTAAAGAAAAATCAAATAAAGATTTGTGGCGACTCAATATTTAAGTACACGCAAGATTTAACAAGTTAGATATTTGAATTAAACCCGAAATTTAACTGCATCAACGTTTGCCTCAAATTATGAATGAATACGATTAAAAGTAACGGCGTTTTCCTTGCCAGCTTATTCCGATAGAGTATTTGTGCATAAATAGTTTCATATATTGAAACCTTATATATAAACACGCACTGTATGCATGTATAGGCTATATTATGTGTAAAAAATTGCATCGTTTCTACTTGACTGTATATATAGGGCTTGCCATGCAATTATATGGCGAATCAGCCGCACGTATTACATTAAATTTGGATTATCTGATACACATTCTTAACTTGAGTGCTGGCTCTCATTTTTGAAAGATGCAATTTTAATATCTAAAACTACAGAATGTGTTTGGACGGTTTCGAGTGAAACCTAACTTCATATACTACAAACGCAGCCGCATGAGGTCATATATGTATCTATATCACTTAACATCGACTACTTTGCAAAATTTAAATATAAAGTTCATGAACAATTTTTTAAAAATAATATATGCAAAGCTCTGTGTACATTAATGCTTATTTAAGGAGTAATTGAGATTGCTTTTTATTGTGACTCGAGTCATGTGACTAATATTGGACTCGAGTCGTAATTTTTGTGTCTTGTGACTTTACACTATATCAAAGTTTCTGTGATCACAGTAGGAATTTTGCTATAGATTAGAGGTAATGTTCTTAAATGTGGGCTACCTTAAGTGATCTATATATAATCATTGTACAGAAATCATTGCTGAGTTAAGCATGGTTAGATCATACAGAGGTAGTACATGTTCTTTAATGTAGGCTATCGTAAAACGATGTAATGTTGTACAGAACTCACTGCTGAAAAAAGCATAGTTAAGGCTGATTTCCACTGTTGCGTTTTTCGTACGCACGTACACGCACGTAAAATTTTGAGTCCTTCTATTTTTTTTAAATATTTTACAAATAAGTTAACAAATGCATACTAAAACTTGCGGAACACTAAATTCTGTTGCTTTATTTATTTGGTTATTTCATAAGTAACATTTAAACGGATTTAAAGTTTTACGTGCGTGTACGTACGTATGAAAAACGCAACAGTGGAAATGAGCCTTTAGATCATGCAGAGGAACTACATGAACGAAAAATTCAATTCCGTACGCGATTCACGTATCTTATATAATCAATATTATCACGCATTACTCATATACAAGCTCCGTTTCGATCGACTTCTGGCCTGCGAATAATTCTAGTTGATTGTCGATTTGTGATCATACGGATTTACATAACTGATGCAATTTATCCCACCGGGCAACAGATGAACAATTGCTAGCCCGCTCCGACCGGATATATATATGTACATATAAATGCTCAAAATGCAGCGAAAAGTTTGGAAAGAACTTTTTCCATTTTATACGAATAGAATACAGCATCTAACAGAGACAAAAATACACAACAGGCAACGCGTGTAAAATGCTTTTTAGCAGGTTCTTCAACTGTCAAAATCATTTACAATAAAGAGTTTTACTCATGAAATAAAAATGTTTTGAGAATGTTGTTTATTTTTCCCCGTCGCTATACAACAAAACACGTAATGTCTGTTTCCTCGGGAAATAGATAATTATTTGAAACTCTTGGGAAATCAAAACTAATTGTTTCTCTCTGGAGTAGAGACATTAAATATATAATATTGCGTCAATATGTCGTAACAATGCAGATAATAGTTTTGTACATGTTTTTCTCTGGAGTAGAGGACATTAAATGTATAATATTGCGTCAATATGTCGTAACACTGCAGATAATAGTTTTGCATGTACGGCCAGCTTGTAATTAAATGAAGTACAAATAAAGCCATGGCAAAATTTGCCTCGGTTACTGAAAGCGATTTTCAAAAGCTATTAGACGAAAACGAAGCGGAAAACACTAAACGAGCTACAAAGACGGCGCTAAGAGTTCTCAACGAGCATCTTGAAGAGAAAAAATAAGCGAAGAGTCAAAGTTTTAAAACTAGTGTTACAAGGCTTCGCTCGATAAATGGCCCTTATACTTTACCGAAACAATTTTGCGCTTTCTTAATTGTGTTGTCTGCCTCAATTTTGTGTGAAGGCTGCATACGGTTTACAATATCAAAGTTTCTGTGATCACAGTAGGAATTTTAATGATTAACCTTCGACTTTATAATTTTTATGGATCAAAAATTAACTCAAACACTATTAAGGTCAAAGCAAGGCTGGGTATTCAACTTGTGATTATAACTTAATTCTAACTAGAAAAATCTTCAAATTAAAAAACCCTATAAAGGTATATTCGTGCATGCATGCTGTAGAAGATTTCAAGTGCCTATACTTGGGCATCATATATTAGTTTCGAATGCCGAAACTCAACAAACAGGAAATACGTGGGCGATGTGCTATTTGACTATATATATTTGTATGTTGAATTTAGAAATATATACATGCATGGAACTGTAAAAATACATTTCAAGTAAGCTCTACAGATCCCCAGCTCATATTTCAACAAAATTAAACCCAAAAGAGGACAAAGACGTTTTAGGCTGTAAACGAACTTTGAAAGCTTGCACTTACAAGGCGAGCGAGTTCTTATAAGCAATATCTAAATGGTATTTTAACGATTTCTTTATGTGTTGGTTACACGCAAGCATGTGCTTAAACGCCGTAGGTCATGCAAGGATGGAACTTGGGCACGTGGTAGATTATTTGGAGGGGAACTAAATATATTGAGATGAAAACTCACATGAATTTCAGCTGTTGCGCTCTATCTCAAATGAAGAATGAGTATCATTTCTGCTAGGAGCTAAAAAAACACATATGAGAAAATTGAACTTTTCATTTAAACGCGTGGGCTTTAGGCGCTATAGTACGTAGCACCAAGTTGGCTAGCGGCCATATACCTTCCATATGCGACGAGAGTAATTATATATAGAAGATATTAGACGATATGGATTTTATGTTCGAGTGGCAAAAACAATCGCCTGTATTGTAAAAGCTCACTCACACTCATACTCAATGAGTGGAGGTTTAATCTGAGCTTCTCTTGAGTGTCAATTGAATAGCTGGAGGGTGAGTAATCACATAGTAACGTATGACACTAGCCCTGCAGCTATTCAAAAACAGCAATAACACTCCAGAGAAACTCAGATTGAACCTCCACTCATTGAGTGTGACTGAGCTTTTAGAATACGGGCGAATATCTCACGAATGAGATGTTATTTTTGACACAAGAACATAAATCCATATCTTCTCGCAACCGCGTTTAATGTTCTGTTTGTTATATGGACTTATTCAGAGTGAGAAAAATACACGCAAAGACGACATGTAAATAAGCTGCGAAAGACCAATATATAAAAGCGATATTTTTTTAAATTATAGTGCAAACATAAAACTAGAATAAATTTTACTTATCTCAAGATGTCTTTTAAATGTTTTCGTTTTATTTCCAACGGTAATTTCGTTTTGTATACGAACCGAAGACCATTTGTATTTTCAAAACAACAACAATGAAAATGGCGGGAAATTTTCGAACTTCGTATGTCACTCGCAAGCGTGAAATACGGAAAATACGCGCACCTAGCCCCGGATGTAGTGGCATATGAGTTCTACGAGTGTTTTAGTTTCCAGTAAAACACCATTGTCCATATAATAAGACAACTATTGCATTCACACATAACACTTCAAATATTACTGAAAACTCGAACTTTTTCTTTATCAGTAAGGCGTTTAAGACAAAACAAATGCTTCTCGATATCACATCTATAAATTGACCTAACTTGTTTTTAGTTAAGTTCAACTTCTTCAGAAAAAATATTGTTCATATTTTTATCTTCGCTCTTTCGAAATTTCTCGAAACTCTGCATGGCGAAAAAACTCTGCATGTACCCTAAACAAATTAAAAACCATTTTTTTATAATGACCTTACAGGCTTTTTTCCTACTTCTCCTCACGCAAACAACGCTGTCATCTACAAACGGATTGGTCAATACAATATGGACAAAATTCAAGAACTCTACCATAGAAAATCCTTCCAACAGAAAAGATCTTATCATCAATGGCATTACGGGGAAAATAACCAATCGAGATTGGCGCAAACAGGTGAATCAACTGAGGTGGCCCTTAAATGGCTGGCTGAGCGATGCACCAACGAATGTTATAAAATGCAAACTATATTGCAAGACTGGATATCATTTACAAATACGGCGTAATGGCGTCGTTTCCGGGAGTTTGAATCAGAAGAGTAAATACAGTAAGTGTATGATACGAGTTCAAAACCAATTCCCATTTACAAGAAGATAACATATTTTGTTTTGATATCACAAACTATGCTCGGATCTCTTTAATACGTATACGGACATCTCTCTGGTTCTCTCTCTCTAACACAAGCAACTCTTTAATACGGAGTCTTTCTAATACGGACATTTCGCACTGTCATATTAAAGGGATGTCCGTATTACAGAGATGTCCATATTAGAGAGGCGTCCATATTAGAGAGGTGTCCATATTAGAGAGGTGTCCATATTAGAGAGGTGTTCGTATTAGAGAGATGTTCATATTAGAGAGGTGTTCATATTAGAGAGGTGTTCATATTAGAGAGGTGGCCATATTAGAGAGGTGGCCATATTAGAGGTGTTCATATTACGGAGGTGTCCATGTCAGAGAATTGTTCATATTAGAGAGTATTAGAGAGGTGTTCATATTAGAGAGGTGTTCGTATTAGAGAGGTGTTCATATTAGAGAGATGTTCATATTAGAGAGGTGTTCGTATTAGAGAGATGTTCATATTAGAGAGATGTTCATATTAGAGAGGTGTTCATATTAGAGAGATGTTCATATTAGAGGTGTTCATATTACGGAGGTGTCCACGTCAGAGAATTGTTCACATTAGAGAGGTGTTCGTATCAGAGAGGTGTTCATATTAGAGAGGTGTTCATAGTAGAGAGGTGTTCATATTAGAGAGGTGTTCATATTAGAGAGATCTTCATATTAGAGAGGTGTTCGTATTAGAGAGATGTTCATATTATGAAATTATCCGCATTATGGATGTATCAATATTAGAGACGTCCTGGAATTAGAGCGGTTCCGCATTGTGATTTTGCCATGTTTTCAAACAGCAAAAATGCTTGAGGATGTTAAGAAAGATCAAATAAAAACACTGTCATACGATACTACGTAATCATTACATAAACACAAATGCATACCGTAATAACGACAGGAATCTTGATCAATTTGCATTCAATCGTAGATTATTCGTTTGCTCAAAGTCAAACTATATAGGAAGAAAATATAATGAATATCAGAAATCTTTTTCAGGTAGTTTAGACACAAACCATGGCAGGTTATTGTATGATATATATACAACTACGTGGCAAATATAAGCATAACTTCGTCGTTTCGAATAGTAGTATTGGTCGGGAAAATTACATGTGCTTTTATACTATAGTGAATATAAAAGCTATCACATGACAAAAATAAACCAATCTGATGGATTTAGTCAAAACAAAGTGTAAATAAAAATGTAAATCACATTACAGGTATTAATATATTCGATCCACGCACTAATTTCTCGAAAGGTCGAAGTTGTGGTTATATTGATTTTTGGTATGTGTAGTATGTATAATTAAAAATGAAATTCTTTTTCCAGCTACGTTCGAGCTGCAGTCATTTGGCCCTAGCATCATTCGCATAAAAAGCCTGGCTACCAATTATTATCTTGTTATGAAGAAAAATGGCCTTTTTACTGGGGATGTAAGTATCAAATGTTCACTATTGTACTGAGATGTTCATTGTTATATTCAGATGTTAATTTTTATAGTAAGTGTTCATTATTGTACTCAGATGTTCGTTATTGTACTCTGATGTTCATTATTACACTCCGATGTTCATCATTATACTCAGATTTTCACCGTTGTACTCAGAGGTTCATTATTGTGCCCAGATGTTCGTTATTGTACTCACACATGTTTATTATTACATCGAATTAAGGAAAAAATTGGAGCGGGGAAGGATAGGATAAGAACTTGGATTAAATAATTGTTTAACATGGTAAGAAAGGGACCAGATAAATAAATGAATGTATAACTGACCCAAACTGACAATTTTTCTTATAGAAGCGAGCTGGTACTCTACAAAGCTTATTCCGAGAGACACATCAATACAACGCATTCAACTCGTATGCCTCGGTTAAATATTTTCATAAGTATCACTATGATATGTACATTGGAATCAAACATAATGGGAAGATGAAGAGAGCCATGAAAACACATCGGGTATGTATCAAAATACACCGAGTTTCCCAAAATATGTGCCAAAAACTGCACAGTTCGAAAATGTTCGCTAAATTGCAAATTCCGCAAATGTATGAAAACTTTATGCAAGCAGGGGGGGAGTTTAGGGTCTGCTAGTATATTTATCACTTTAAAAATAACTTGCGCACAAATATGGAAGCCTAACACAACGCAATTTGAATTCATTGGGTGCAAATTTAGAAGGTGCTTTATGAACTATCAAAGTACAAGACAATTTATGTATATAAAGGGCGACCTCTAAAGCTTGGACGTTTTTGCCATATTAGTCTTTCATGCATAATTTATCACACACATCACTGCTTATATGCATGATTGATTTCTTAAATCCTCTTTACAAAAAGTTTAAAAATTATGCGTGAAAGGTTACTATGACACGCTTTAGAGGTCGCGAGTTGGACTTATAATGTCCATCAAATTGTCTGGTACTTTGATAATTCATAAAACACCTTCTTAATTTTCACCCTATGAATATTTTCACCCATTTTTGTGCGCAAGCCATTTTAAAGTGGTTTTTAAAAACAACCCTCTTCTGCACTCAAAAATTTACTTTTCAAAATCATTTTAGTGGTAAAGATACTAGCAGACCCCAAACCACCCATGCTTGCATAAAGTTTTAACACATTTTGCATAAAGTTTTAACACATTTTATGCCATTTTTTATACACCCTGTATGGCATGCCATGCGCAAATAATGCTAAATCAATAAACTATTCCGTTACAGGTACAAAGTGCCACACAGTTTGTGGTCATAAAAGTATAAAGTTGAGGCAAAGATATAAGGTTGCCAGAAAGATGGATGGTAAACCTAATGGACAAACACTCAGGGCGTTCTGAAAGATTAAGATCAAGACATTTTAGGTCCCGATTCAGTATCTTGCTTTCATTCTTAAACATAAGACGATGCTGTTTTAGGCATACCGCTGGGAATGAAAGACTAACTTAAGACATAAAGATTACCATAGACATAGTAATTATGCCTTTGTTAAATAATGGCCCGATATAATGAATGATGCATTAGACAGATGTTAGTAAAAAGCAGTAATACATAAGCAGCTCACTGGTATAAAGCTCGTTTTCCACGAGGCGAATTTTTCGCGCGAGGGGACTATTTCCTTTGTCGGTAACGCACATCATGTCAGCGAAGCGATACAGACAAAGGGAAAAAGCATTGACATATAAATAATATATGGACTGCTTTGCTGTAATACTTTTTGACTGAAGACTTGCGTGGCAAATTGAAGCTGACGAATATGAGAGTAACTGCTAATGGGGAATCACTCACATATTTCCGCCATCTTGTGACCACACTTTTTGAGGCCGAGAAAGCAGTCTAACAGTCAATAGGCCGCGCTAACAACTTCGCCTAATGGAAAACTTAAATCGGGTTAATGCTGCTCTGTGTCGTCTCGGCTGTGCTAATGACGATAAGGCCACATGAACTCTATACCAGCGGAAACGAAGCTATTCCGTATGCCAGTCTAAGTTGACATCGAAAATAAGGCTGGTTCCTTAAAGTGTCAATGGATTGATTAGGCAGAGATGTATAGCATTTGTTCCGCACAATAACGTTCCTATGGCAACATGACGTCATCAGAAATTAACAAATGGTATAGGTTATCTTGGTGGGTTTAATAAAGTAAAATATTAATAAACAAAAATTGGGTAAATTTGCAACTTCAATCAGTGCACAAACTCGAGCAATTTTATTCAGTTTTTTCGTCATTGTGGGTGCTGCACTATTTTATGAAATTTTTGAGTCAAAACACTCAGGATTTTTTACAGTACTAATGCGCAGGCAAAACAAAAGAAACTATATATGTCTAGGCTATTTCACATCGGCTACCAGGCCTTGCTCACGACAGCCGAGACAAAATGAAACCAGGCTACATGACCACCCGTTTAATGATGTTATATATTCAAATATGAATAACAGAATATGGCCTCTATGAGGAATATATATATTTAATTCAGGTTAATAATGTACCGTTTAGTAATGATATCGAATGTATATATATATCTATACCATATACTAGTGTTGATGTAAGCTAGAAGAATCATGATAGCCAATTGAAGAATTAAATATATTATTAAAAACAAATATGATCGTTAAAATGTTGTCGAGTTATTTATTTTGACATTGTCTCAAACAAATTAATATTTCAAGAGAAAGAACGAGGAAAATATGAGAGAAAGGGGGAAATATCCTTCACTAGTTCAGTTAAAAGAATTTTTTACATGATAAATTTATGAGCAGTCACATCATACAAACGAAGAGGATGGGTTGTGATATCAGACCAAATTCAGCCAGTTTACGCATGCGCAGAGATTTTTCGGGATCCCCAAAATAAGTTTGTCAAAAGAAATATTTTATTTAGGCAATGTTTTACATACCAGATTACACCATGAACAATCCTTGCCTGACTAAGTAATAAATGAAATGCAGACGATTATTATTATTTTAATTTTATGGAATGCAGACGATTTGTTGTTTTATATTTATTTAACTTAAGTGGTCGAATAGACTACTAAATCATGTCAAAATCGGATTGAAAATATGGCTTCATTTATAAACAGTAAAATAGCATTTAAGTGGGTTCATCAATTACAATAATCCTGGATTAACTGATATAGAGCTACCGAGTATAAATAAAGTTATTTCCTTCTTTTTAGGAAGAACGGCTTAGAGCTGATAGAGCTATCTAGTATCAATATAATAACTTAAAGTGATTTACCTGCACCTAACCTTTGCTAAAAAAAACCTAACCTTTCCTAAAAAAAACAATATATAACTTACAGCGTATTAGCAACAAAATTTAAGTACGTTTAGATTGAAAGAACGCCTTAAAACGAAGAATAAGTCATTTCAGTAGATGTGGTTCGACTATATTTCAGTTCGATTGATGTTAATGAGATGACGTCACAAGCTGGGTCAATTTTTTGACAGTCCACAGGACCCTTAAAAACTTCATGTTTTTGTATGCAAGATTAGTCAATTGAATCAGTGTATATAAAAATAGTCAGGTATAGTCGACAGATCTGACTGAGTTTGTATTGTCAAAGTGGAGACTTTTGAGTAATCCGCGTGTAAGCAATGTTAACCAAAGTTTAGCAAATGTGCGCGTGTAATATGCTAATACAGACTAAACTGCATGATGACTCGGAAAAACTATAGTCTATACCTCCCCCCCTCCCCCATTGAAGAGGGTCATCACCCCCTCCCCCCTGTTGAGACAAATTTTTTCAGTTTTACAGTTATGTATCATGCATATTTTTAATCACAATCAAATCACATTGGAATCTAAGTTCATAAAAAACACACAATCCAATGGATACATTCACTATTTAAGGACATATTGTCATATACGGGTTTACCTTGCTTCAATACGGCGCGCTCAATTATAATCATAACAATAACATCCTCGCGTACAGAATAAACACAAGGCGTGTGTATAATTTTCTGTAATTAAGCAATTTTAACCCACAAACGTGGGTGTTTGTTTGTGGGTGTTTAAAACTATAGGAATCATAAAATTACTCTATTTGACCATCTTAATAAGGATGTATGTCTCATAGGCGTACGGTCGGGAAAAATTAGCAGGGCGAACAAAAATTTGCACGATGTTGATAAAAATTCCCCGACGTATACACGAACATATAAAACTTGTCAAGAAACATTTTCTCGTATATAGCTAAGCAAACCTCGTCATCACCTCTACCCCCAGTTTAATGTTCCACACAGCGCCGAAACAACTTCTGGCAATTTCGCTCTAAGACAAGGGCGACTATAAGTTGTATTGTTGAAGACAATATCAATTTTAGACCTAACCAGGAGCGTTTGCCAAATAAGTTAGAGTTATAAACCGAGTAGGAGGTTTATAATCAATATATAGTAGGAGGTTTATAAGCAATATATCAGTTATAAACCGACTTCCGAGGTTTATAACTAACTTATATCACATTTGTGGTGGTTTTCTAACATATTTTGTCATTTTCAAAACTTTTTAATGAAAAATTCTCGCGTTTTGTCTACAAGTTTAATCTAATCATTTATTCAAGGTATATAAGCTAGTTATAAACCTCGGACGATCAAAGAAAACCGACACAAATGTGATATAAGCATCTATAGGCCCTCATTCCGGTACAGCGCTCTAACCACCCGACTTCGAGACCTAATCAGGAGCAGTTGGTTAGAGCAGGTTCGATTCCAAAAATCTCGATATTTATGAATTGTATACCCTTATAAGCATTCTAGTGCGCCGAGGTTGTTCAAACTGCTACTTTATTTATATTTGATGGGTATATTGTAGACGGAAATTGTTGAGTGGAAATTTATATACATTTATTAGACCTATAACCAGGAACAGCTGCGAACAATGCGACTTTAGGTCCATTGCAGGAATCGAACCTGTCCAATTAATAAATGTATATAAATTTCCACTCGACAATTTAATTTCCATCTACAATATACCATCAAATATTATTCAATCGAGTGAGATGTCAACAAAAAATCTTGTTATTTACCCATAACCTATATACATAGCAGTATACCCTTTACTAGTATATATACATGAACTTGTGTATATATTGATGAACTTGTGGTTAGAGCTCAACAACTGCTGGCCTCTGTAGCTCAGTTGGTTAGAGCGCTGTATAATGTATGCTTTGGCCCCCATACAAAAATGTAACCAATTGTTCTGCCCTTATCGTTGTCGGTTGCCAAAGTTTCTAATGAGTTGTGGGGTGGGCAAGTGCGCGCAACATTATTCGGATGCAAAAATCTCAGCATGAGCTCGACCCAACTCTAACCCCTAACCCTAATATAATCTTAATCTAACCCTAATCTTAATCTGACACTAATCTAAACTTGATACCTTTTTTTTAATAATCTCAAAAAGCATTCGAATTTACTGTTTTGAGACCTGAGATGCTATAGGTTTGCAAACGGTACAAAAAAGTAACGGCGTTTCAAAGCCTCCGGCGTAGTAGTTGTAGATTAGATATATAGACGTAAATCTGTTTGGAAATTGTTATTTGTGCAGGCATGCAACGTCCACATGGAAACAACGTAGCTACTTATTTGCTGAAGGGCTACCGTTGTTGTTTTAACTAAGATTGAATAATAATATTATAAAACGTATTAAGCTTGGATATAGCAGTGGGGTAACTCAATTCCATATAAACGCTTATCACTTGTCTAAGAGCTGATTAACTGTTTACATATAAAGCTGGTAGTGTGATAAATATAAAGGAAAACAAAAATCAATGAGTGTATGAAAGCAATGCTCAAACTGTCTAATCCCCAATCATATAAACGCGTGAAGGCTGGTTTGTGCTATCAAAGTTTAGGGATTTTTCATAGGTATATTCTACGTTTTGAAGGATTTGTAACAGGGTTCGTAGTCTCCAAGACCAAAAAAAATCAAAGACTTTCAAAGATTTTTTCTGCCTATTTTCAAAGACGTTTCAAAGATATTTCAGAGCAATCAGCTGTCTAAAAATTGCGAGTGTAAGCACCATTTTTACCAGGTAATTAATCCCGTTAAATCATATCCTAAAATGCGCCTTTTCGTCGATATTTGCGAAAACCTTGTTCTTCAATCAACCTATTTTATTAGCTAGGAAATCGTATAATCAAACACTCACTAAAGAATTTAAAGACTTTTAAAGACTTTCTTCGCGTTTTCACACAATTTAAAGACTTTTCAAAGACCTGAAGGACCTGCATTCAAATTTAAAGACTTTCAAGGATTTCAAAGACCGCTATGAACCCTGTGTAAGAAATGTTGAAGGGAACTGACTCGCTGTTTAACACTGAGTCAGTTTCCTCAAATATTTCTTACAAATCCTTCAAAACTTAGAATTTACCTATATGGTCCATATATCACATGCAGAAACGTTTGATAGTGTACATACCAGACTTAACCACACTGACATTATAAATGACCACAACAATCTTGGACATAACTGATTGAGACTATACCCAACCTCGGTCCCAGGGTCTTTCTTAGAACGGCGCGAGGCGAAGGAAAGACCCTATAAAGACCCTGGGAACGAGGTTGGACTATACCTAGCTTTCCCTCTATCCGAAAAATATGGGCTGCTTGTCTAGAAAGTCATCACTATTATATTTTTGCGCAAATTACAATTTGGATTATTTCTTATTTTAAACATTATATGTGTGATCTTTCCTAAACATCGCTCTTGGTAACTTTATACATAAACCCCGCCTTGTTTTCTTTCCATTCTCCATCAATGGCTGCCAGCCTAATTCTTGCAGAATATCTATAGAATATACCATCCTTATACTTATATATTTTAATACCTTAAACCCTTCTTAATAAAAAAACTTAAACCTCGCCCCTATGAACCATGCAATGCAAATTTATATAGAAGCTACTTAATTTGGACGTGCGTTTATCGAAAACAAGCAAAGATAATTTGCGTGTTATGTATATGTATATATGGTTATAATGATTATATTAATCTGCAATTAAACAATTAAACTCCAAAGCATCCCACTCGTAGCATCATCAAGCACACTATGGACTCTTGTTCACTAAGTGTGTGACAATAATTGCTCATGTTTCCATAATAGGATCACATGCAGCGATCCGTCTGGAAATATATAAGCCTCTTTCCACGGGCACAAAGAACAGAGAATCAGACCAACGTAGCGCTAAGCAGTGCAAACTAGCACGAAAAACAATTCGTCGTAATATTTTGTGATATATAGAGGACACGTCGTTCTCCATGAGAACGTAATTTCTTGAGATCTTTAAACAGCACAAGGATTTTCGAAAGGATAAAGTTGTGGGGAAAAAGCCTCCTATGATAAAAGGGCAAGACTGTAACAGATGAGATGCGTGCTTCATTTTTGCATCCGCAATTTGGAACCATTCCATTTCAAAATGTAAGTCTTTCATGCTCAAATGCTTTGTTTTGTAGAAAATATCACGTATATAATTGATGTATTATCTTCATCACTGCAAATAATGTAAATTTGAAAGTGTGTATTTTAACGTAACGTTTATTTTAAAAAACCCATTGTAAGTCTGATAAATCATTGAAAAAAAATTGCCTATATAGATTAGAGGTAGTATACATGTTCCTGAGTCAAACATGCATGGTTAGATCATACAGATCATGGTTAGATCATACAGGTATGGTTAGATCATACAGATCATGGTTATAGATCATACAGATCATGGTTAGATCATACATGCATGTTTTTGAATGCGGGCTATACCTTAAAGTGATCTGCATGTTGTTGTACAGAATTCACTACTGAGTTAAACACGGTTAGATCATACAGGGGTAGGATATATACATGTTCTTGAATGTGAGTTGCCTTAAAGTGATCAGATGTCAGTGTACAGAACTCACTGCTGAGTTAAGCAGCATGGTTAGATTATCACTAGGCTATATAGCGTGTAGTTTGTGCATGAACTACCAAAACAAGATTAAGAAGACAAAACTATTCAAATTGATACAGCTTCAGTTCCGTTGTAAATGGGCCAAAATTTTGGGAAGTGTTTCATTCCATTCCATATACTGCCGTCCCGGCTAACTCTTCTCATTGGACCCCCATTCGAGATAACACATTAGAGACCTATCAGATTAACGTTTACGGCAAACCGCAAACGGGAAATTTCAAATCGCATTTCGAGGAAAGTTCTACAAATTTTCGACAGTTATAAGTAGCTCATTCGTGCTTCAATTTTAATGCAGACTGCCCTAACATCGAACAGCTAACAGTTGATCTCAAAATACGATTTAATGTTTGCGGTTTGCTGTAAGCGTCAATCTTAAAGTCTATAGGAAAAGTAGCTTGCATGTATGATCTGGCTTTGTAAACTGCGATGTTGAACACAAAATAAGGTCGAGACCCTCCACGTACAATTGTTATGCTATGGCGCGATAAACATAACCTATATATGTTTTGCATTTTTACATAACAAAAATCTTTTTGGTGTTCGTCTCAAACTAGATCTATTTTAGCTTTATTTTGTAGTTTACACAGTTATGGCTCTTTTTAAGTGTCTGCCGGTTCAGAACACAGAATAATAGTTAAATATTGTCAATCTATAAATACAAATAAATAAAACTTACTGAACTTCAGGCATCATTTTCTGTTTGGCGTACCATCTAAAATCTCTTCATTTTACAGATAAACGACACTATTAAACATACTTTTTAAGTTTGTTTGCCGCTTGAGAAACGTATCGAAAAATAAAAAAATTTTGAATGCAGTCATAACCAAGTGCAAAGTAGCTATAGCCTATTCATTAGTGTTGAACGCGTTTATATACGTAACACATACAAAGAATTTTCCTCTTAATCACATGAATGGTCAATGTCTTGGCAAAACATGATATAACTTTATAATATAGCATTTGTAAATTCTGAACGCTGATTGGCTAAGAGCCGTGTTGATATAACTCAATGTCAACACGGGAAATTTTCCGCCGTTTGTAAACACGGAAATTTTTCTTATCCTTCGGGCTTTTGACATTGCTATATTATAAAAAAAATATAAAACAATTTTTTCCGTATTGATATATAGAGAATCTGAAATCTAATTGGTTACATTGCATGTGCATATGTGCGCTAATTGCAATATACGCAGATTATATCGAGTGAGATGCGCCAAATCTTGATATTTTACCCATACACCTTTATATATACAATGGCATGACCTTACCTTAGTATATATACATGCATGAACATGTGGTTAGAGCTCGACAACTGTCTCTCTGTAGCTCAGTTGGTCAGAGCTCGACAGCTGTCTCTCCGCAGATCAGTTGGTTAGAGCTCGACAACTGTCTCTCTGTAGATCAGTTGGTTAGAGCTCGACAACTGTCTCTCTGTAGATCAGTTGGTTCGAGCTCGACAACTGTCTCTCTGTAGATCAGTTGGTTAGAGCTTGACAACTGTCTCTCTGTAGATCAGTTGGTTAGAGCTCGACAACTGTCTCTCTGTAGATCAGTTGGTTAGAGCTCGACAACTGTCTCTCTGTAGATCAGTTGGTTAGAGCTCGACAACTGTTTCTCTGTAGCTCAGTTGGTTAGAGTTCGACAACTGTCTCTCTGTAGATCAGTTGGTTAGAGCTCGACAACTGTCTCTCTGTAGCTCAGTTGGTTAGAGCTCGACAACTGTCTCTCTGTAGCTCAGTTGGTTAGAGCTCGACAACTGTCTCTCTGTAGCTCAGTTGGTTAGAGCTCGGCAACTGTCTCTCTGTGGCTCAGTTGGTTAGAGCTCGACAACTGTCTCTCTGTAGCTCAGTTGGTTAGAGCTCGACAACTGCCCTCTGTAGCTCAGTTGGTTAGAGCTTGACAACTGTCTCTCTGTAGCTCAGTTGGTTAGAGCTCGACAACTGTCTCTCTGTAGCTCAGTTGGTTAGAGCTCGACACCTGTCTCTCTGTAGCTCAGTTGGTTGGAGCTCGACAACTGTCTCTCTGTAGCTCAGTTGGTTAGAGCTCGACAGCTGTCTCTCTGTAGCTCAGTTGGTTAGAGCTCGACAACTGTCTCTCTGTAGCTCAGTTGGTTAGAGCTCGACAACTGTCTCTCTGTAGCTCAGTTGGTTAGAGCTCGACAACTGTCTCTCCGTAGCTCAGTTGGTTAGAGCGCTGCACCGGAATCACATGAGCACATGCACCAGAGGGCCTATACATAGTTGCATTTTTCGCAACTGCTCCTGGTTATAGATCGAATAAATGTATAAAAATTCCACTGGAAATTTCCGCGAGTGATATATTTATACCCAGATTACTCGCATTTATACCCAGATTACTAGCACTTATTTCTTTATTTTGTTGCAAAACAGCTTAATTGGTTACGGAGTCTAATCTTGTCATCCGAGCAATATTATAATAAAGTATACCCATGCAAAGACGTTTTAAGTGGAACCGTCACCATTCAACGTGCAATACTGAAGTATTTCACGATTATGATTTCAAGTACAGTTCAAGGTGAAGTTTTCATAAGTATTGATATGGGAGAACTATACTTTTTTAACTCATTTATATAGAAGAACCTTCTTATAGATTCGATATTGATTGATCCGGTATATGTAAAAAGAGACTGTATTAAGTTATGTATTATGCATTTTTTATACAATGGATTAACCTGCATGGTGATGGTTCCGTCAGAAAATTGTATATAATCTTCCGCCAGAAATTTCAATATACAAAAACCTTTCTGTTAGTTCTGACAGACAAACATGGAAACAGACACGTACGCATATGCTGATACAACCGCGGATAAAAACATAATCTCCTGTCGAAAGTAATTAGAATCGTTGATATTCGATGTATAAAACATTTTTATGAAAATTTAATTTCAAGAACAGCGCAAGCTATGCTACTGAATGCACATTGATATCTTTACATTAACGTTCTGCAACTTGCGACGTAACATACACCGGAATGTTTTCAAAATCCTAAGGCGGTTTTCTACTATAGGCGAAATTTTTCGACCGAATCGAAATTTTCTTTTGTCTTACAAGCATTCAGATGGAACTAAACAGAATTTTTTTGAATTTGAACAATACAAATTTCGGTTCGATCGAAATCCAAGTTTCATACTAATTGCAATTTTCATACTATGATATACAGTGTGTCCCGAAAAAAGTATACCTTTTGAAATCAAGCCTTTGTTGGAATTTGAATTGCCATTATTACTTTGCTGAATCCACGCCTACAACAGAATAGAAGTGATATGACTAATTAGTAATTTGACAATTTTTATGCAGTTATTCTCCTTCATATGATTAGAAGCTATTTTAAATTCCCAGGAGTAGCAAATATTGTACTTAAGGTGGCTCGATACAGTTTTCAAAAAGTCAGGTGTTCAACACTTTGCCATGTTCAAACTACGCATTTTTATGATTTATTCTGCAGATATTGTGTTTTTTATATATTTTGATATCTCTACTTTCAAATTTTATTATTTTTAGTAACAGATAGATCGTTGCTATGACCACATACGCGTACGAAATTCACTCCAAAATGGCCTATCGTCTCGTTTTGTTGGAAAAGAAGCATGGTGACCCCCAATTTTTTTTCTTGCATTATTTTACTTGGACGAAAAGCTAACAATTAGCAAAATATAAAAAAATTCTGTAATGCCATTTTTTTGGAAAATGCAAAAATGTCGTTTTCTTCGATAAAATTTTTTTGGCATTACAGAATTTTTTTCTTTTTTGTAAAATGAAAGTTTTTAGCGGTGCAATACAGCGTGCAAAATTTGAACATAGGTCACCAGACAAAATAAAGAGATATAGCGCATTGTTTTTCTAAAATGGAAAATTCTAATGACGTCAGCAATTGACATAAAACACTACAGAACACGCGCAATGACGTGATATGGCGCGAGCAACTGCTCACGTCAGGTCATTTTGGAAGTTCTTTTCATTTTGTTTATCAGTTTCCGCGACCTGCGCGTAAAAATGGTCACTCGGTTTTGAGTTCGCGATTCTTGAGCAGGGTTTTTGTGATTACTATATCGAGCCACCTTAACAAGATTTTCATACCCTGTATTTTACGCTTCCGAGGGTTCACAGCATAATGCTCAGGCATTCAAATTATTACAATTAGGACAATTTCAAAAGGTACAGATGATTGGAAAAATGCACGAGTAAATCCAATTTATAAGGAGGGAAGTCGTCGTAATATGGGAAATTGCAGACCAATTTCTATATTACCAAGATTAAGCAAAGTATTTGAGAAAGAAGTTTTTCGACAAATTTATCAATATTTTAATGTAAATTTACTTTTAGCGAAATTTCAATCTGGTTTTCGCCCAGGTTATTCCACGTTATCGGCTCTAATCCAAATGTGTGATAATTGGTTTGAAAATATGGACAACGGAAAACTGACTGGTGTTGTCTTTTTAGACATTCGCAAAGCATTTGATTCTATTGATCATGAGATTCTTCTTCAGAAACTGAAATTTTATGGAATTACTGGGGTGGAACATGATTGGCTCGAATCATATCTAACTTCCCGAAACCAACAAACGTTTGTAAATGGTTTTCTTTCAACAAAAAAAGACAATACGTGGAATACCTCAAGGGTCAATTCTAGGTCCCTTGTTGTTTTTAATTTATATCAATGATCTACCAAATTGTCTTGAATCCACAGTTCCATGTTTATACGCAGACGATACACAAATATTTGCCTCTTCTCACGATACTGAAGATCTTATCGATATTAAATTCTGACTTAGTTAATGTAATTAGCCGTAAATAAACTCCAGGCACATCAGCGAAAAAAACAAAGTTCATGCTAATAGGATCCGCACATAATTTGAGTGCTAAAGGCAATGAAGTAACTAATAGTATTATTATGAATAATAGTATTATTGAATCGGTTCTTTCCCAAAAGTGTCTAGGGGTTGACCTTGACAATAGGTTGATATTTGATATTCACATTGAGAATTTGTGCAAAAACATATGTTCGGGAATTGGTGCCTTAAGAAGAATTAAACCCTTTGTTCCTTTGCGTTCCTTAAAGATGTTATACAAAGCACTGATTCAGCCATATTTTGATTATTGCTCCCCTTTGTGGGATACATGCGGGAAGGTCCATAAAGATAAACTACAGGTGCTCCAAAATAGAGCGGCGCGAGTTATAACAGGAGCAAGATTTGATGTCAACTCGGCAAATGTACTGGAGGATCTGCAATGGTCCACGCTCGATGTAAGACGTCATAGGCTGAAGAGCGTTTTGATGTAGAAAATTCTTAATGAGCAGTCCGCTCCAAGTCTTAGAGAAAAATTTATAAAAATTAAAGATCTTAATAGAGAATATAATCTTCGAAGTAATGATACTGATCTAGCACTTCCAAAACCTAAAACAAACTATCTTAAACGAAGTTTTAAGTATAGTGGTGCAATGCTGTGGAATAGTTTTCCTTCTGAGGCGAAAAAGGCATCCTCGCTTTACCAATTTAAATGCAGTATGCCCACTATACCGGAGATTAAGATGTGAGTTAAGATAGTTAACTCGCCCAAATAAGTATAACACGCCCCATCTGAAAATCAACTCATTGTATTTTTACAAATATGTTGTGTATGGCCAGCGTGGTTAAATATTTTTTTAAAGTAAGACTTACTTACTTTTTTTGGAACACCCTGTAGTATGGAAATATATGGATATACCATGGATTTAGTGATGTATTGCAAATCCCATAGTATGGATTTCATTATTTTTTTCCAGTGATAATGTTAATTATGTAAAACTATTCTGGTTATTTTATGTTTCTCGAGAGGCATGCAGGTGTATTTAAATATTAAAAAGGTGGCGAACTGCATGTATATACTCAGGCCTCGAATTTAGCGGCGGCCACTGGCCATCGATGCCCTGCTTGTTGGCCGCTATGCCCTCAAAATATACTGAAATCCATGGCCAGTAGTGGCCTGCCCTCAACCCCAGACTACAGTACTTATGCTTTAGAATACCAAGTGTGAAGTGTATGATTTGTAAAATTGGCAATAAATTTAAAATAGTATTTAATTAAATGCACCTTTCCGTCAGTGTGTCAGTGGAATCACGTATTAAAATATCCATAGTTTTGTTTGGCATTTTTTTTAAACATTGTTGCTGTTCTGTATATTTTTCTTGTCTCATGGAAAATCAAACGTTATTTGAAACTTCAAAACAGCAATTGAATAAAATTTTCAAACTGGCCTTGAATCTTGATGCCCTGTGTACTGGCCTTGATGCCCTGAAAAACTTAGTAACATTCAAGGACAAACTGGCCTTGCCTTTATTTTTCTCAAATTCGAAGCCTGTATACTCTATAATTCTGGCCTCAAGATTATTGGGCTATTCCATTTAATATCCGTACCCCCCCTGTCGAGGATCCCTCGAATTCTTCAGGGGTCCCCTTTATAAAGGGGTTTGAGCTTGGAATTCTTCAGGGGTAAAGAGTTTTGAGCTTGGAATTCTTCAAGGGTAAAGAGTTTTGAGTTTGGAATTCTTCAGGGGTAAAAGGTTTTGTGCTTGGAATTATTCGAGGGTATAATTATGAAAAACATATCCTCCACAAGGGGGGGGGGGGGGGTT